>PVLD010007077.1:0-94518 GCA_004027595.1 Dinomys branickii
GTGTGTGTGTGTGTGTGTGTGTGTGTGTGTGCGCGTGTGCACACAGTCAGATATTTATGGAGACAAACTAGCAAAGGGTGAGTGTGTGTGTGCGTGTGTGTGTGTGCGCGTGTGCACACAGATATTTATGGAGACAAACTAGCAAAGGGTGAGTGTTAATCCTTCCAACTTTTTGAGGTCTGAATATCATTTTCAGAACAAAAAGGTGGGGAAAATGTAATGAAACAGGCAAGTCTTCCTTTCTCTCATACATGGCAGTGCGGCTTGTGTCTCTGCCCAGGTGACGTCTTTCACGGCATCAACAAGGAGGACCACAGGCACTCTGCACCTGCTGCTCCCAGGAACAGCCCCACGGGCCTGGCTCCGCTCCCCACCCTCTCCCCTGCCGCGCTCTCCCCATCCTCCACACCTCACCTTTCAAACCTTGCAACCCCAACATTCCCCAAAACCCCCACCACAGCTCCCAGCTTTGTGGACACACGCAAGAGCTTCTGTCCCACCCCAGTGGCACCGCCACCTTCCAACACAGATGGCTCCGTCAGTGCCCCACCCAGCGTCTGCAGGTGAGGTGCCCAGGGCCCTTGAGGGGCGGGCAGGTGGGCTGTGCTGCTGGGGTTGCTGCTAATCCTCCCCAGGAACGAATGAGCAGAGGCCCAGCAGCCACAGCCTGGGGGTCAAGACTACACCTGACCATTGGCAGCATTGGGCTGCATCTTATTTTTAAGTTATATTCTGCATTGGGTAGTATCAGAAGAAAATGAATAAACTGTAGAGTAAAGCAAGAACCACACTCAACAGGTTTTTCTAAGGTCAGGCTGTTCTAGAGCTCACTATGTAGCCTTTACTGGCCTTGAACTTGTGGTTTTCCTGCCTCAGCCTCCTGAGTGCTGGAATTCTTACTACCTTTGAACTTGCCCATGTGAAACCATCCTGCCTCCTCCTCAGTACGGAAGTAGGGAGAGCAGGGATAGGCGGTACAGTCAGAGAACATGTGGGAGCCTGTGTACCTGCTCAGGGACACTTCTCTGAGTATCAGCGCGTCTGCTGCCTGTGTGCGCCAGCCATCGCTGCCGACTCTGCGGACCTGGTGCCACACGTGGCCGGTCTGTGAAGTGTTCAGGAGTGCTGTGGAACCTGAGCCCCCTGGGCAGGCCCTGCTGACAGCTCTGTGTGGCTTTGTAGTGACCCTGACTGTGAAGGGCACCGCTGCGAGAATGGCGTTTATGACCCACAGCAGGACGACGGGGATGAGAGTGCTGACGAGGACAGCTGCTCTGAGCACAGCTCCAGCACCTCGACCTCCACCAACCAGAAGGAGGGCAAGTACTGTGACTGCTGCTACTGCGAGTTCTTCGGGCATGGCGGGGTAAGCGGCGCTGGAGTGCACATGCTACTCGGGAGGCCCCCGTCCGTCCCAGAGCACCGTTGGGACTCCACAGCCAGCTGATACTTAAAGACGGTTTTATCACTGTATTTTCATATTTGTTTGTGATTTTTTTTAAATAGTGGGTGAGGTAGGAGAGCTTACTAAATACATCCCATGTAATACTGTGTGGCTGCTTAGAGCACTGCTATGTGGACATCTTGAGTCCTCTTGTTGGCTGGATACAAAGGATGTTGGTACAGCTACCGATTGCCATCTTTCCACAGCAATAATTATATTTTAATAAGCAAATACCACCCTAGGGCTTGGTGTCTTAGTTACTTTTGTCATTGTTAAGACAAAATACCCAATATCTAAAGTTACAGGAGGAGAGGTTTATTTTGGCTCACAGTTCGTATCGGTTTCAGTCCATAGTTGGCTGGCTCCAAGGCAGGGTGGTGAGGCAGAGGGCATCACAGAGCAGGCAGCGGGCAGCATGACCAGCAGCAGCAGCCCTTCTCTGTCCCCCATACACCAGGGTAGGGCACCCTCAATCTCAGCATCACACATCCATGATCCAGCCACCTCCAGAAAGCCCCACATATGGCCGTGTGAGGTTTCAGGGGGACGCCTAGATATGAGGCACCATAGAGGGTTAGTAGGAAATGCAGGGCATGCTGGTTTTTATTTCCTACTTTAGATCTGTCTACATTTCCTAAAGTGTGCGCGTGGTTATAGTAATAAGCAGTATGATAGCAAGCCAAGCATGGTGGTACACTCCTGTAGTCCCAGCACTGAGGGGGTTGAAGCAAGAAGATACTTGTGAGTTCAAGGCCAGCCTGGACTGCATAGTGAGATCCTGTCTCAAAAAGCAAAAGCAGAGTAGGGAAGACTTTGAGAGCGGTGAAGCACTGAAAAGGAAGCTTATGAATGGATGGAAAGACTAGACAAGCTTCTTGACATGAAAGTGTAAGCATGTTAATCATAAAGAGGTGGAAGACTGTATGTGACTGCATCTTTTCAGTTTAAAAATTAATTTATATTTATCTTATCAGATTTTCTTAAATATATAAAACCTCAGCAAGGTAGGTGCCGAAATAGATGCCAAAATGCAATTTTTAGGTAGCATGGGGATGGCTTTTTCTGTTTTGTGCTACTTATTTATCATGTTACTTTTCATAATAAGCATGTATAACTTCAGTAATTTTTTAATAATAGACAGTTTTAGAGAGATGTTCCATAATTTGTTACATTTACACTTGTAGCTTAATTTAGTTGTGTCCTTACTTGTTTTAGCCTCCAGCTGCACCAACAAGTAGAAATTATGCAGAAATGAGGGAGAAACTTCGTTTACGGCTGACGAAGAGGAAGGAAGAGCAACCTAAAAAAATGGATCAGATCTCAGAACGGGAAAGTGTCGTTGACCATCGAAGGGTAGAGGATTTGTTACAGTTTATAAACAGCTCAGAGACCAAGCCTGTAAGCAGCACGCGGGCAGCCAAGCGAGCCAGGCATAAGCAGAGAAAGGTAAGCAAATGGTGGCTCCATGACTGCTGGTTCTGTGGGGTGCTGCGTGGGTTTAGTGGCAAGTTGCTCCCAGGAGGTCACAGCTGGGCTGCATGGTAACTGGCTGCCTTGACTGACTGGTAGCCTGAACTGGAAGCTGTTTAAAACCTCACTTTGTTTGAACTTCCAGGACAACGTCAAGTCCTGTGCTGACGGTGTGGGCAGGCAGTCTCTGTAGCTCTGTGACCAACTTCTTTTCCCAAGGAGGTGATGATGGGGGCAGGGCAGGGTGGGGCAGATCTTAGGGTAAAATGGGACACACACACACACACACACACACACACACACACACACACACACACACACCCATCAGGGGTGCAAATGGGCCTTTGATATGGGACCCAGCAGAGCCTCATGGACGCAGGCTGAGCAGCTGCTATCCGTGCTCCTTTTGTCACATTGGGCATTTCAGATAATGGCCAACATGTGACAGTGACATGAAGGGTAAAGAGTCACTCAAGTAGCCTTGTTGGGAAGCCCTAGGTGCCCGAGGCTGGGCTTAACACTCATTCTCCTCTGAGTGACTTCTGTTGTTGCTCTCTGCTCAGCCCATTTCACAGGGTGGCCCTCACATCAGGGGTAGTGGCAGCTGACTGCAGGCATAGTCTGCCTGTGGACTCCAGCCTGGCACAGCCTCACTCATGGGCTAGCTGGGAGCTAGCCTGCTGCT
This sequence comes from Dinomys branickii, assembly GCA_004027595.1. NCBI lineage: Eukaryota > Metazoa > Chordata > Mammalia > Rodentia > Dinomyidae > Dinomys > Dinomys branickii. Next base: position 3,600 of record PVLD010007077.1, read on the forward strand.
GGCCCAGCAGTAGTGAGGAATGCATACAGCATGTAGGGGAACCTACAGATCGTCACAGAGAGGGCACCGGCCAGCCTGCATGGGCATACAGACAGCCAGCTGACCCTGGGACACAGCTCTACATCTCATGGTCGGGGGAGGGACAGACCATGATCCCTCAAGAGACGCTTTCCCTCTGTCATACAGAGTAAAGATTTTCAATAATTTTACTTGAATTGTCAGGTAATTTTAAAAACCAATCATTGTAGGGGCTAGGATGTAGGTCGGTGATAGTGTGCTTGCCAGACATGCACAAGGCCCTGTCGTCACTCCTCAGTCCCTGTAATCACTGCCAAAAACAAAAACAAGTACACCTGTTTCTTAAAAATGTTCTAAAAGATAGTTGGGCGTGGTGGCACACATCTGCAGTGCCAGCTACTCGGGGTGCAGAGGTAGGAAGATCCTAGGTTTGAAGCCAACCTGGGCAACTTAGCAAAACACTCTTTCTGTCTGTCTGTCTCTCTCTTTATCTCGGCATATGTGTACACATGTTGTGGGCTGCCTAATAACACACATGTAGTGAGAATTTAAGCTTGGACAGGACCTTTTTTTCCAGGCAGTGTCTTTGCCAGTTCCTGCCATGCACTAGCTCTTCTGGAGTGGAGTGATGAGGGAAGGTCTGCTTCCTGCTCTGTGTGTGGGAGCAGGGTCTCTCTGCAGCTGTGTGGCTCAGAGGGCACTCACCCTCCTTCTGGAGCCCAGGCTGACCTCAAAGCGTCAGTCCTGTGGCCTCGGCCTCCAGGTGCTGGAGTTCCAGGCGCGCCCCACCACGCCTCATTGCCCCTTGCTCCTCGCGGCTCTGTTTCTGGACAGGAATGCTTTCCATTCCCACTCCTGGGATACATATCACCAGAAAAATACAACCTTCATTTGGGCTGAAATTAATTTCTTCTCAAGGTAGACCACAAAGAAGAAGCAATGTCTTACATGCCATGGAATGTTCAGTATTTCTGAAAGCCCTCTGCTCTGTCATATTAGTGAAAATATATGGGGACTTTTGTTTGTCTGCAAGGGTGGGGAAGGAATGCCTAGTTTTTTGGCCACATTTTGCACATGGCCTCTTGATGCAGCTAAGTGCAGCACCAGCAGCTCTGCTGCCATGGGCTTCGTGTATGACCTGTTAGGTCACCCACCAAGCCAGGCAAGAACAATTCCCTGACATGTGTACAAGAAGAAGCCAGTATTCTGCATGTAGGATCAGCAGCTGCTTTGACCTTCTTCCAAGTGCTATGCATTTTATGGCATTTTATGTTAGCCTGTCTCCCAGTAAAGCACATCCCTTGTAGATAAGTAAAATCTAGACATATTCCACAGGGTGACACAATGAGAGTTAGGTGTGTATTAATTTATTATTGCCCCTTTCATAGTTGATATCCAGTCATATGATTCACTTTTTAAATTGCCTTAGTTTTCTGTATGTCTCAATCCCTGGAATTTTTACTGTGGTCTTAAGCCACCTTCTCTTTCCTCATTGGCAGCTGGAGGAGAAGGCACGTCTGGAAGCTGAGGCCAGAGCACGGGAGCACCTGCACCTCCAGGAGGAGCAGCAGCGGCGGGAAGAGGACGAGGATGAGGAAGAGGAAGATGAGGAGCAGCATTTCAAGGAGGAGTTCCAACGGCTTCAGGAGCTGCAAAAGTTAAGAGCTGTGAAAAAGAAGAAAAAAGAGAGGCCAAGCAAAGACTGTCCTAAGTTGGACATGCTAGCTAGGAATTTTCAGGCAGTGACAGAGTCTGTCACTAACTCTGAAAATATCCACAATGGCTCAGTAGAGCAGACTGAAGAACCAGAAACCTCATCTCACTCCCCTTCCAGACACACAAACCACTCAGAGCCCAGGCCAGGGCTGGGAACCGACAGGGACACTGAAGATTCTGTTGTGGACACCAGGGACTCCAAGCTTCTCCTCCCTAAGGAGGTCAATGGGAAGCAGCATGAGCCTCTTGCTTTTCTCTTTGACATGATGCATCAGCATAAAGAGGGAAACGGCAAACAGAAGCTAAAGCAGACCACTAAAAGCAGTGGTGAACCACCAGCAAGGAAGCTTGTAGAGGCCCCCCGAGTCCCCGAGGGGCTGCCTAAGCCACGGGCCCAGATGGAGACAAAAACTAAGGTGGTCGAGCTCACTTCTCTCACAGAGCAGAAAAAAGAGGAGAGAAAAGCCAATAGTAACAACAATAACAAAAAGCAGTTGAACCACATCAAGGAGGAAAAGTCAACCCCAGTCCCTCCTGAGCCTCCTTCTCCCAACCAGCATCCACAGAACGGCCGGCTAATACTGGCTGACTCTCCCCAGCCGAAGGGCAAGAGCAAGAAAAGCAAGAAGAAGAAAGGAGACAGAGCCAGCAGTTCAATTGGTAAATATAGAGCACAGGGAGGCGCCTCAGGCCGCTGGCTGTGGGTGTTTGTGTGAGCTGTGGTGGTGGGGCGTCGTCATACCCCTGCTACACTGGGGTGCTGCGTGCCTGGCCCGCGCCATGTGCTCACCATGACATTTTCCAGCAGCAGCGAGGTACACAAGGCCATGGTTGTTTTGTGTTATTTTGAAATAATTTTAGACTTGTCAGCATTATAAATACACAATATTTTTCCTGAATATTTTTAATCCATGATTGGTTGTATCCACAAATAGGAAACTGGTGGCCACAGAGTTGCCACCTGTACTGTCCCTCCCAGTAACTGTGGTGCAGAGTTGAGATGATGTCTGCCCAGTCTCTTCACAATCGAGTTGATGTTTCCCCTTGCTAAGTAGTGACTCTTAATATCTACATTATAAAGGGTGACTTACAAAAAATCCAGTCCATCTACTGCCACAGTGTTGTATGTATTCATCAGTTTTCCTGTTGCTGGACACAATCCCCAGAGAAACGTCTTGCAGGAAGAAGGTTTAATGTAGCTCGTGACTGTGGGATTCAGTCTGTGGTTGGACAGCCATGGGACAGGAATGTCATGGCCGAGGGGCATGGCAGAGCAAGGCTGCTTAGTTGGTGGGGGCAGGGTGCAGAGCAGGGGAACAGCGCCAGGGAGGAGCCAGGGACCGGATAAAAGCCCCGAGGTCACACCTCCGGGACCCACCCGGACATACCAGCGGTGTGCCTTCCTAACCTGCTAAGCATTTTTTAATCCAGTGAAGTTGACCATGTCAGGGTTAACTTCACATTCCATCCCGTGTTAACTTCACACCTAAACACATCTCCTTAAATCGTACTTAATCTTCAAATAAAGGTAACAGCAGGTGCTGTAGTGACATGAATCCCAGGGAGCCAGTTCTCCAGGATGCCTTTCTCAAGCAGGGGTCTCAAAGACTTTTTTCTCAGATGAAAAGTTGACATGTCTGCACCCTAGAGTCGGAAGTGAACTAGAGTCTTGCTGATTGGCCCTGTGCAAAGTACATGCTTTTTAATGGTACTAATCTCTTTGCCAGCCACACCTGCTTTGTCCCCAGCTTTAAACACAGTTCCAGTAGGACCAGTTTTTTCAAAATATTTCTCCTCTGACTTTTGCCTGTAATTTTCACTATAAATCTAGCTGAAAGCCAACAGTATCCATACAACTTGAATATTGGGCTATGTTGAAATTTCCTCTGCCAGATTAGTTAGTCTACCACTCTTAACCTCAGCCTCACAAAGTCTCAGAACATGGGCAAAGTATAGACAGATTTTCTGCCAAAGGATAATACACCTGGCTTCTAGTCCAAATGCCAGTGGAATCCTTGATTTCGACTGGAACCCCCTGAGCCTGACCTGTACTGCGGCATTCCTCTTAGCGCTCTGATCATCAGAGCTTGAATCACACACCAAGCTCTGATTGCAGCATTCTAAGGCTTCTCTAGCCAGCATGCTCAAACCTTCCCAAATACTTCCTGCAAACCAGGTCCAAAGCCTTTACACTACATGATCAGGAACAGTTGAAACAACAACCCTACTTCTTTTGCTACCAATTTTCTGTTTAGGTCAGCTTTCCTGTTGACTAGGCATAATACCTAACACAACTGAAAGGAGGTGAGGTTTAATGTAGTTCACGGGTTGAGAGAATTTAGTCTGTAACCGACTCCAAGGCAGGAACGTTGTGGTGACAGGGTGTTGTGGAACAGTGCTGCTTGGTTCATGGCAGCTGGGAGCAAAGAAGTGGAACAGTGCCGGAGAGGATCGTGTGAGGGACCAGACAGAGACTCAAAGGTGACTCCTGCATAACTCACGCACACATACTCAAGGGCTCCCCTTTCTAATCTGCCAGACCTGTCAGAATCACTGATCACCGTGTGTATTTTTAAAAAATTGGTACATGTTTGCAGTACATAATGATCACATTCATCATGGTGAGTTGGTACATGTGCATAAACTCTCTTACCTGGCTTTTTATCCCCCCTCCACTCTTGGACCCCCTTTTGTATATATAATTTTTGTACATGTTTGTAGTACATAATGATCATGTTTCTCAAAGGGACTTGGTACATGTACTCAACACATCACCCCCTCCCCTTTTTTAATCTCATTTCCCTCCACTCCCTCCAGCTCTTGCTTCACTCCCCATACACTAAAAGATGGTCTCGCCATTTCCTATTATCCAACTTTTACTTTGTTCTTACTTATATGTTGGATTTCTCATATAAGAGAAACCATGCAATATTTAACTACTTACCAGGCCAGTTCTATAGATATGGGATGACCAAAACTTCAACATTTTGGTTAGTTTTTATAATATAATAGAAAATACAAAAATGAAACTTTTGTCAACTTATTCAAAATTTTTGGTGTGGTATATCTTAAAACATTCAGTACACATGTGCTCTCTTCGGCAGCACATATACTAAAATTACAATGATACAGAGAAGGTTAGCATGGCTGCGGTGCAAAGATTGCTTGCACACTCATGAAGCATTCCATATTTTTAAAAATATAGATGTATATAAAAGAATAGCTGGGGTAATTGTACTGCTGATTTCTATTGGTTTATTGAAAGGAACAGTTAATGCTTATTGTTTTTCCTTTTTAATTTAATTTTATTTATTTTGACCAGTTTTGCGTGCTTATATCTAGAGCAACTAATTTGAAGACAATATGCAATATAACAACCACTGTTGAATTCCTATCATCTTATTTAGTGAAATTCTGTATTGTTTATAGTGTTTATTATTTTTTTATTCTCTTTAAAACAATAAAGAAAATTTTTACAAATTTTTTAAAAAGACAGAAAAACCCATTCAGTACACAAAGCAACGTTACAGTGTGGACAGTCTGGTCTCTTTCCGAATAATTTTTGCATTGTTGTCTTTCTTTGAACAATGTCAGCGTGCCCTTTTGTCTGTGGGTCATATAATTTCTGTAAAATATCTGCCCACTAATGGCAAAGACGTCAGTGATGCATCTTTTGGTTGGCATTTTGCTATCCTGTATTTTTCAGCTACTAAGTCTATTAGATCTAATCTAAGTTGTAAATGACTTTTTTAATGCCCTTGTTCTGAATAAATAACAAACAAGTTCCATACTGTTTGGTCCCAGAAGTCCATAAATATTTGATAATTTTTTTCCTTGCTTTTTGATTACAGAATAGCTAATTAGATGTTGGTCAACTCTGTCAATACCATCCATAGAATTATTATAATCATAGACTATCATTGGGCTTTTTTATTTGTGATACAAACAAGCATTGAATGACACCTGTCCAAGTGTTGCTGGAGTAAACTGTTTTGTGGTTGGTTTTGGGTGTCTGTTTCATTTCACCCCACATTCTGGTCTCAGGGCATCCACGTTCCTACACATGGTTCAGATTTCACAATGTGCATTCTTGCCTTGTCGCCGCATTTGCCCAATGAGAACCTGGATCTTACTGCCACAGCACATGTACTAACACGTTCAGTCCTCGAACACTTACACGGTTTCAGAGGTGCCTGCCCTCACCACTGTAGAAAACTGGGAACTTAATTTGCTTTTACTTTTACACAAGAGGTAACATACGACAGATACTCCTTTTACCTATTTTCCCCCTCATTTATTCTCCATGTGCTCCAGAGTGATTCATAGCGATCTTTTTCCAGCTGAATAGTACGCTATTTTCATTGTCCTCCGATTTACTCAGCTATTTTCCTTTACACCAACAATTAAGTTGTTTCCATTGCGCAGTAATTACTGTCCCATGCATCTTGCAAGGAGTGCTTTAGAAGCAGGGGTGCTGGATCATCAGGGAAACCTGTAGGCAGCACTGGTAAACACTCCAGCTGTGCCCCATGCTCCACTAGTAGGGTCTGAGCTTGGCCAACTGACAGGATGTAGTTGGGTGCCTTCATGTTACCAATCCATTAACTGGAATTACTCTTTAGTGTAGTTCCGTTGGCATTTTTTTCTGAGGTCAGTTAGTATTTAGGAGCTGTCTCTGTATCTTTCTTGTAAAACTTGTGCTTATACCTTTTTTTACTTTTTACTGTAATTTTTCACCAATACTGAGGATAGAGCCCAGGGCCTTGTGCATACCAGGCAAGCACTCAACGACTGAGCTCCATCTCAAGCCTTCATATTTTTAAGAATTCTTTTTGTGTTAGGAGTTTTGGCCTTTTAACTATGTAATATGCTACAGATATTCTTCTCCCAGTTCATAAGTTATCTTCTGACTTTGTCCACAATATCTTTCAGCCACATAGATTTTTTTTTCTTTTATGCAGTTTGCCAATCTTTTATTGCCTTAGAGTTTAAATAATTGTTGGAAAACTTTACCATAACACCAGGGTCATAGAGGAATGCACCTGATTTCTTCTAGAGTTGGTGTGATTCCCTTCCCCCAGTTTAGATCCATGGTACATTGGGAGCTTATTCTTGTGCACGGAGTGAAGTATGGACCCAGTTCTTTTTCCAAATGTTGGCTCAGTACTAGTTGTTAAAAAATTTAGCTGATTCTGGTGGCTCATACCTATAAATCTCAGCACTAGGGGAGAGTGAAGGAGAAGTATTGTGAATTTGAGGCCAGCCTGAGCTATATAGTGAGACCTTGTCTCAAAATTTTCAAAAAATTTAAAATGACTGAGAACATAGTCTAGCACATCCTACCTAGGTTCAGTCCCAGTACCAAAAGAAAAGGGGGGGACCCAGACATGGTGGCATATGCCTGTAATCCTAGCACTCCAGAAAGCTCAGGCAGGAAAGTCACCAGTTTGAGCCCAGCCTGGGCAATTTGATAACTTAGTGCAACCCTATCTGAAAATAATAGAATCTAAAAAGGGGGTTGGGGGTAGTTCACTGTGAAGGCCCTGGTCAACCCCAGGACCAAAAAGGAGGCAAAAGAAAAGAAAAAAACGGACCCTGCTCCTGTGATCAGCTGCTCCTTTACCCTGGGGTAAGTTTCCATCGGGACCTGGGTCTGACTTCACTCCTGGTGTCTCTGTTGCTTCTGTTGTCACTGCAGCAGCACAGAACCTTCAATGTGTGCAGGTCTCTGCTGCTTGCCTTGTAGGTTTGCTTTCTTAGCTGTCTTCGCCTGGCATGTATGTGTTTCCGTGTTAGCTTCAGTGCCAGTGTGCCTGGCTTCATGGAAAGAGCCTATCCGCATCTCAGTAGGATTGCATCAAGTTCATAAGATAATTGAGGAAGAATTGACATCTTTGTGGTGCTGATCATCCTTTCTAAGAGTAGGGGACATGTGTCCATTTATTCAAGCCTACTTTGGGGCAGTTAGAAATGCTTTAAATTTTTTCCCATTGATTTTTCACATTTCTTACTATGTTTATTCCTAAGTAATCAGCTTTGTTTTAGCTTAAAGTGTTACCTACCACTGTATCACCTAACTCCACAGTCACCTTCCCATAGCCATTGAGCACTGTAAATGTGGCTTGTCCAAATTGGCAGGTGTAAGTACAAGGTACACACTGGATTTTAAAAGTCTAGTATAAAAAAAGAATGAAATCTCTCAATATAATTTTATATTAAATACATGTAATATTTCATATATCTTATTATATAATTACTAAAATGGAGTTCATCTGTTCTTAATTTTGTTTAAATGTGGCCAATAGAAACCTTAAATTATATATGTGAATGGGGTGATACTTGCATTAGATGGTGCTGCCGAACTGGTTTATCCCTGGTGAATATGGAAAGGTGCTGATGTCTGTGTGTTAACTGTATCTCTTCCACGTACTGCGTTCTTTTGTTTTTGTCTATCTGTGGAGTCTCTGGATATTTCCAGGTACACAGTGCATCTGGAGGCGGAGCTTTGCCTGTACTTCTCCAGTCCCCACGCCTCTGAATCCTTCTCTTAATTCCTCACGTCCTGGTGAAGCGGGGATTCTCTGGTGTTTTCACCTTGGGGGAGGTGCTGACCTGAGAGCTAAGGGTTATCCTAGGAATCATTTCCTGAGTGTTTGTAAGGAGTGGTTGTTCAATTTTAGTAATGGTTTTCTAGCATTTGTGAGAATAGTTGTGATTTCTCTTCTCAGGCCTGTTTATATGGTGCATTATATCACTCAGTTACCTAACCCTGAACCATCCTTGGATGCCAATGAAATGCACTTGATTGTGATAAATTACATTCTTTGGTTTGGGGTTCTGTTTCCTGTTGACTTTATTTACATTGTAATATTTTTACAGTGATCTTCTACTTGCTTCATAAAAAGAAATAGGACGTTTTTTTGGTTTATTTTTCATTTTCCATATTCTGGAACAGCTTATGCTGCATTGGGACTATCTAGGCTTAGAAGTTTGATAGAATTTGATCAGCTCTGTACAGCTGTTTGGACCTGGTGCTTTAGTGAGGGAGTTCCTTGACAGCATTTGCTCCTTCCTCCTGGAAACTGGTTTAATATTTCTATATGTAGTGAGGTTAGTTTTGGAAAACTACCTTTCCACAGTAAATTTTCCTTTGCAACTGAATTTTCAAATTTATATGCATAAATATCTGCAAACTCTAGATTTTTTCCCAATGGTTATTTTTCCTTGTCTTTCTTCATTTTACATATTTATGTGTTCTTATTTTGCCTAAGTCATTGATTTTTCTGTGTTGTTAATTTTTTTTAATCAACTTTATTGAGTTTTACTTCTTTCCCTGTACCTCCCTAAATTCTGCTTTTGTCTTTATTTTCTACATGTACTTCTTTTATCTTCCTTGTTCTTTTTGACTTAGAAATTGTTTTCATTTCTCCGTTTTCATTAATAAAAGTGTTTCAGCACTTGAAGCTTTCCTCTGATGATTGCTTTAAATGTATAGCATAGTCTTACAGATAATTTTCCCATCAGTTTTTTGTTTTCTTTTAAGAAATTCTGTAACTCCCACACGGGTTTCCCCTTCCACAAAAGTGTAATAGGCGACTTCTGAGGGTCCTGGGCAGAAAGCCTTTCTGTTGCTATTTCTGGTTGTGTGCATTGTGGTCAGGTTGTTGTTCATATTTCAGCTTCATTATATTTCCTGTGACTCTCTCTGTGACTCAGCATGTTAACTTTCCATTGTAGAAATAGCCAAGGTGGTGGCCGCACAGAAGGGAAAGGGTTTGGGCACACAGTGGTGGAGTTCCGTCCATGTCCCTGGGCCCCATTGCCAGTCTGTGGCATGAGGCAGCGCGTCATGACACCTCGCGATAGGTGGGAGGCACAAAGAGAGAAGGGTCCCAGTGTCCCTTCAGGGCATGCCCTGTACCCGCTAAAGGTGCCAGCACCTCCCGGTAGCCCCATCAGCTGGGGACCAAATGCACAGCCTCTGGGTAACACTTCAGAGCCACACTGGGACATCCAGGGTCTGTGCCCTGCGCAGATGAGGCATGCATGTCGTCAGCTGTGCTGCCTAGGTCCTCTGTCCTCCCTGATACTCATGCTCCTGGGTTGCCTGTGCCTCTTGTGCCTCTGCCACATGAAGGTGGCTCTGTGCTATTTGGAGCACACTGCTGACCCACTCTTAGTGAACTGCAGCTCTTCACAGTAAGAAGCATGCTGTCTTGGTTGTGCCTCATGCTTTCGGCGTGAGTCTGCTGCAGAGTGCCGTTGTTGCCCCTCCTGCTGTTGGCTCCCGCAGCCCGGGCTGGCGTTTTCTGTCTTGTTTTGTCTTTTTTGTTCCTGTCCCCCTTCTGGCTCTCCTGGGGTTCCTCCTGTAGACAGCATAACCAAGTAGCTTTTTGAGCCACCTTGTGAGTCTGTAGGGGGCGCACACTGAGCCGTGTAATGTGTGGTTGCTCTCTGACCTGTCTTGGTCTGTAGTTAACTCTGTATTGTGTGCACTGTTACTTTTTTGCTATGATGTTTTCTTTGTACTTTTTAAGTTTGGCATTGGGGGAAATTGTGGGGTTTTTGTTTTAAGTTTGTTTTTTGTCTGTCTTTCTGAGACAGGGTCTTGCTCTCATTTCTGGCTGACCTCAAACTCGCAATGATCCTCTGCCTCAGCCTCCCAAGTGCTGGGATTACAGGCATGCACGATCACACCTGGCAAAATTGTGGTTTTGTGCTAGTGTATTTGTCTCAGTCTGTTTTCTGCCACTTTGACAGAACTCCCGAGATTGAGTCATTTATTAGGAAAAGAGGTTTGTTTCGGCTCATAGTTGTAGAGGCCCTGGAGTCCAGCATCCCCGGCAGCCACATCTGGCCAGCCTAAGTGGCAGACAGTAGAAAGGAAGGAGGGACAGGACATTGAGCCAGTGAGCCAGCAAGGACTCACTCTTGGCAAAGGGCAGTTGGTCTTTCCTGACTCTGTGATGCAGAACACCCCCATCACAACCCACCTCCTGACACTGCAACCCCAGAAGTCAAGCCTCGAACCTCTGTGCCCCCTCTCATGCCTGCTTCCCAGCGCGCCCTCTCACAGCCTCAGTGGCCAACAGGCCCAGCGTACCCTTTCTCCTTAGCTCTCCCTGTCTTTCTCTTCCTGTTTTCTCTTCCGTCATTTCTGCACCTTCCACTAAACATGGCAGTTGTTTTGTCAGCTTTCTGCTGAGAGTTCCCAGTCTTGGACATCACCTTTTGGCAAAAGAATCCTGAGTGCCCATAGGAAGTCGGCCATAAGCTGGCATTGAGCACACGGCTCTGTGGGCTTATGCTTCCGCTTCCATGCAGGAGACTGCAGCACAGAGGCTGCGGGCTGGCGTGGAGCTCGGGCAGCCGAGGAAGCGCACCTCAGGACTAGGAGCATCTCATGAGGACTCTTCTGTGGGGGCTGCGCAGACGGAGCTGCATCAAGGCCAGGCAGGAGGTGTGGGTGCCAAGGTGCTGGCCCATGGAAAAGGAACAGGCTTGTAACAGATTCTCCAGGGCACATTGCTGGCCCTGCTGGGGTCTGATGCCTGAAAGGATGACGTGCACGAGGAAGCAGCTTGAGGGAAGTGGCCCTTCAGGAGGCTGGGAGGGGTGGTGGCTGGCTGTTGGATGAAGGCCACAAGGACATGGGCAGGGGAGGAGGGAGAAAAGCATCAGGGGCTGTGGGATGCGTGTCATGCACACTCCTGGGAAGGAGCTCTGAGGCGCTATGTGTGAGTGGCTGAGTGAGGGCCCTTGCTCTGGGAATCACCACGCTGGCAGCTACTGTTAGACATGCACAGGGGCCTTCACCATGCTCTGCGGGCATGCCCAGGGACAGGCAGAATCAGGCTCACTGTGAGGTCTGCAGGGGAGAAGTTTGCCTGTAAAAAAAAATGCAGGAGGCCTCTGCCCTCTCCGTGTTGACGGGGCCGGTGCCACACCTGCCCACCCAGATGTGCACTCTGGGCCTGAGCTCCGGCCAATCAGACTGCTGGGCAAAGCCAGAGAGAAGAGTTTGCTCAGAGCTAGCCAGAACCCGCAGAGGTGGAGTCCCCACTCTCCTGCTGTTTTCAAAAGGGATTCTTGCACTGTGGAGCCAGGTGTCACCATGCTTTTTGCTCAGGATGGCGAAGTGTGTTGAAATGAGAGGGAGGAGAGTCCGTCCCTGCTGGGTTGGTGTCTGGGTCTCTTCCTGCCAGGGGCAGGGCTGCAGAACAGCGCCCAGCCCGCCCTGCTGCAAAGCTTGCCTCAGGCCTGGGGCCAGCTCCCAAGCAGTACCAGCGGGCTAGCCACAGCTGAAGGACACTCGGGGAGCTGGGCTGCGGGAGACTGGGCGCTGCCGCCAAGCACACAGAGCTTTGCCCTTCTTGGCCTTCTGCATTTCAGAGAATTGTGCTAAACGTTGGTGAAGTTGTTCAAAGCCAAATGCTGGATTCTGTCCAGATGAGATGACTGCCATTGTATTTGATATGCTGCTTTGGCTCTTATTTTCAGATGACGTCTTTCTGCCTAAAGACATCGACCTGGACAGTGTGGATATGGATGAGACAGAGAGGGAGGTGGAGTATTTCAAAAGGTGAGTGTGAGTCCCTCCTGGCCAAGGGTTGCCACACATAGTTGGTCTTCTCTCCACACAACCCTGTGTCCTGCATGAGCACTGTCCGCAAGCCAGCCGGCCACGGACATTCACACCCACACAAATCGCCACCCCCACTTTGGGAGCCATTGCTGTCAGCGGTGTGTATGGGGCTGGGCCGGCAGGGTGACCTGGAGAAGCCTCCCAAGCCATCTTCCGTGTGACATTCGAACACAGAAGTGGCCTGCCTTTGAGGGAAGAGCAAACCTGCAGAAACTGCCTCAGCTTTCCTGATGGCAGGCGCCTACTGTGTTCCATAATATTTTACTCACTCTGAACTATGGCAACAGAAACTCACTTTTAAGCTGCTTTGTCTTTTCTTTGGAAGTACTTTACTTTTTTAAGTAACATGCACAGAAGCAGCAAAATAAAGTTAAATGTTCATGAACTCAAAGCCAGACTTGGTGCATGCCTGTAATCCCAGCACTTGGAGGCTCAGGCAGGAGGATTGCCATGAGCTTGAGGCCAGCCTGGACTACATAGTCTCACAAAACAGACAAAAAATCATGAACTCATTCCTGAAATACTGGAAAAGTTTAAATGTTCCTGGAAGTTACATCTTTCTTTTAATATGATTTATGTAATACGGAGATTAATAGGTGGAGAAAAGTATTTGCTAAGGTAAAACATCTATTTGTTATAAAAACTCTTGACAAATGTGGATCAGAAGACCACATCATGTAAGAAAAGGAAAAGCTGACCATCAGAGACCGGTAGGAGGTGCCACACATCCCAGGAAGACACAGCACCGTCTTCTGAGGTTAAGGAGCACCGTCATCGCTACTACTATTTGTAATGGTCTGAGAAGCAAAAAAAGGGGTGGTAAGGATTAAGAGGAAGAAGGGAAATTATTTTCTCATGTGTGTGGTGAAATCCAGAAGAACCTACAGGTAAATTACTTGAATTAATATTAAAACATCTGGGTAAGGGTATTTAGTATAAAATCAGTACCCAGGATTCTACTTCAATGTCATGGACACTTAGGAGCTTTAAAGGAACTCTTGGGACCCTTTCCCTCACATCCTTGCCCAACCATAATCTTCTCCTTTAGGTTTTGTATTTTTGTTTTTTGTTTTTTGTTTTAAGACAAAGTCTCCATGTTTTAGTTTAAGCTGGTCTTGAACTCACTATGTAATCCAGGCTGGCCTCAAACTCATGGTGGTGTTCTTCCTATCTCAGCCTCTGGAGTGCTGGGGTTACTGGGATGTGCCAGCACACATGGGTAGGAATTTTTTTTAATTCTAAAACAAGCAGAGCTCTGCAAGAACCACCTCTCCTTGGTGCTTCCAAAGCTGCAGACATGCCAGACGTGGGGGCACACACCTGTAACTCCAGCACTCCGGGATGCTGAGGCAGGACACTGGCAAGCTCAACCCCAACCTGAGCAATTTAGTGCCTTAGTGAGACCCCCTCTCAAAATAAGGAATTATAGCTTCTACTTTGGTGTTTGAAAAATTCCATATTAAAAGATTCTTTAATTTTATATATACATAAGCTGTAAGGAAGAAATAATACAGGTACCACAGAGATTAAAGTAAGAGAACACTGCAGAGAGCCTCACAGTAGCTGATGTTAGAGTGTAAGTGTGGTCAGATACAAAACTAACACAAGAGAAAAGCAGCAGGGCCGGATGATCAGAAACGGCCAGAGCCACCATAGTGATAGGCGCGTGTCTTTGTGGAAGCTGACTCCACAGTTTCACAAAGGCTCTTGACTATCCAAGAATGGGTTATCCAGTGTTAAACAAATTGCCAGGGAACTGAGAAACGAGAGAGACAGCACTTACACAGGGGGATGTGCCCCACGTCACTGTACCAAAACATGCCGAAAAGAGCACCAGAGAAAAAGAAAAGTTAGTGGGTTGTCCCTTTCATGAGTACTAGGTGCAAAAACCCTAAAGAAAGCACATCCAGCATTTTCAGAAGCATTGTACGTGACCAGGCTGGTCTGTGCCCAGAGTGAGGTGCGTTTAATATCAGAAAGCCCCCCATGTTATTTGGTAGATAATATGTTCAGGAACAACCATTTAGTCAATTCAGAAGATTCCAGAAAAGCTTTTGAGAAAATGTTAGCACTCACTTGGAATTACAGTAAGTTCCTGACTTAGAAACAAGTTCCAGTCCTGAACAGGAACGTTTGTAAGTCAGATTTGTTTGTGATTCTGACAAAGTGAGTCTTCCACACCTGACACAAACATATAATGTAAAGCATAGAAAACCAAACACACAAAAACACTCTAAAGAAACTACTTACACAATTGCCTTAAAGTACTTCTGCTGTTTGTTCACGTCTACAAATGTTCCTTATGGAAGGTCTGTTCACGCCTGAGAAAGCTCGCAATGTGAATATTTGTAGGCTGGGGACCTGCTATAATGAGGAAATGGGTAAACTGGCAATAGGACTGCAGTCTTGAAGAATAAGCAGAGAGACTAACTTGATAAAGGGATTTACTAAAAGAAGAAAAGACAGGAGCGAAGGGTTAGAGCCATTGTCTCTGTGGCGGGGTGTGAAGCAGAGCAGGGCACAGATGCTCTGCCGTTTTCCGGTCAGCACAGCCAGACAGGAGCAGAGAGTGACGGCGGAGGAAGTGGGCGGGCGGCGTGAGACTCACTTCACAGGGATCCAGTCGTCTGCGTGATAGGTGTGAACGAGTATCTAGCGAGGGCTGGCTGTGTAGGACCAGCACAGAACTTCCTTGTTTTCTCTACACCACCTACAATTAGAAGCTGTAGTTCGGGGGGAGTATAGCTGAGCGGCACCACACCTGCGTGGCGAGCTTAAGGTCCCAAGTTCAATTCCTGGTACCTAAAGCAAACCAAAAAAAAGAAACTGTAGTTTACATAAAGCCAGCATTTATATTAGCACCAAATTTTTGCAGTATCCTTCAATATAGCTAACAAAAGTTATATAAGCTCTATCATGAAAGACTAGGCAACTTTACTGAAAAACATTTTAAAAGACCTGAATGGGCTAGGGATACAGCTCAGTGGCACAGTGCCTGCCTGCCTGGCAAGTGCAAGGCCCTAAGTTTAATTCCCAGTACAAAAAAAGGGAAGAAACTTACCAAAGCTGTTGATGGATCCAAAACCCCAGAACGGCTTTGTGGAATGTAGTGCTGTGTTTAAGAAGTGTGGCACACAGGAGAAATTAGGAGGCAGGAATACCACAGCAAGAGGGTTGGGAGCAAGCGGAAGCACAGAATGTAACCCAGTGCCTGTCACCCCAGGAGAGGCAAAGCACACACCTGGCAGCGGCTCATGCATGGGTTCTGCTCTCATTCCGTTTGCGATAGCTGGAAGCTGGGAGCAACTCAGACCTTTATCAGGAGGGGCAAAGCCATTGCACATCCTGCACAGAGACCCTGCTGCCAGCACAGCACCTCAGACATCCCTCCAGAATGGTTCCCTGGGCGACAGGGGTGGTGCAGGACGCACACCATGAGCTTCCACCTATGTGAAATTCCAGAAGTTACAGTCTGTCCACTGTGATAGGCAGCAGATAAGTGTTGGCCCAGAGTCGGGGCAGGAGGCAGTGGGGGCCTCCATGGCAGTGCTCTGCGTCTCAACCAAAGTGACTGGCCAGGGTGGACAGGTGTGTCCCCATCTGTGAGCCGTGCACCTGTGCAGTCTGCCTTCTCACTAGCTTTGTGAGAAGGTGAAATACTGTTTACAGTGCACGTGTGCAGGTGCTATGTCCATAAAGACGGAGCAAGGAGTTACCTCTGTGACAGCCCCAGGACGCTGCTGCTGGGAGGTGGAGGGCGGCTGTAGCTGAAGAAGGCCCTGGAGACTCTCCCCTGGGGTGACTGTGACACATGGTATTCACTTTACATTTTGTACTTCGGTTACTTCTCTTCTACATGTGTAACATTTTACAGGAAAAAATAGGTTAATTTACTAATATCCTCCTGGAAGAGTAAAAAGAACAAAGAAGGCCATTTTTCCTAGCCATTGTAAAGACTGAGAAAGTCAGGCTGGGTGAAGTGCACGTCCGTAATCGCAGCGCTCCAGGGGGCTGCGGCTGGAAGATGGCAAACTAGAGCCCACCCTGGGCAGTTCGGTGACTCAGGGAGGCCTTACCTCAAGACACTTTTTAAAGGGGGTGTATTCAAATGTGTTGGCACATGCCTCAATCCTAGCACTCAGGAGGCTGAGGGAGGAGGGTTTCCATGGATTCAAGGCTGGCTGAGTTACATAGTCAGTTTAAGGCCCTTCTGGAGTACATAGTGAGACCCTCTCTCAAGAAACAAACAAATCAACAATGAAACACACACACACACACACACACACACACTATGTATGTATGTATGTATGTATGTATGTATGTATAGATATACACACACACTATATATATATAGATAGATACACACACACTATATATATGTATAGGTAGATACACACACACACACCTATACATATAAGATGAATGAGTGAAAGAGCTGAGGATGTGGCTGAGTGTGAAAGGTGCCGGGCTCAATCCCCAGTACCACTAAACAGTAAAGGAAAAGACTTAGAATGGTAACGATGAACAGCCTGCAGACTCCTGATGCTGGACAGAATACAAACCCCTGAAACAGCCTGTGAAGACACTGAGCCTTGGCTTGTGACCGAGGATTGGCCAGTCGCTGTGGAAACGCATATCCGTAGAAAGAAGGGTGGGGGGTGTCCTGAAGGGGGGAGCTAAAGCCCCGCCTCTACTCCACACCGCACCAGCGGCAGCTCCTACAGGCTGCCCCCTCAAGGCCAAAAGCAGGTCTGGCTGGCTGGCTCTATTGTAGAGCGTGAACAGCATACGTGAGGCCCTGGCTTCTCCCAGCAGCAGGCAAAAACAATAACAAAAAACCCAAACTGTTTAAGAGAAAATCAAGATGAGTATTTGGGTTTGGGTTTGGGTTTTAGGTTTCTTTGAGACGGGGTCTTACCTCATGGTGATCCTCCTGCCTCAGCCCTCCGAAGGCTGGGACTCTGATGTATACCACTATGCCTTCCTCTGAGAGATTTACCAAGACGCCGTCTCAAAAATTTTTTGAACTGGTCGGGGGATATAACTCAGTGGCATAAGCGCCTGCCTGCCAAGTGCAAGGTCCTGAGTTTGATTGCCGGTACCAAAAAAAAATTTGTTTGAAGATGGGGATCTGAAGATACAGTTCATGGTAGAAAGCCCTAGGTTTAATTCCTAGTACTGAAGAAAGGAGAAACAGGCCAACTGCATTGGTATTCACCTCTAGTCCCACCTAGCAGCAGGCTGAAGCAGGAAAATCACTTGAGCCCAGGAATTGGAGGTAAGCTAGGCAACACAGCAAGACCTTGTCAAACAAGACTGATACAACTTTGTGATCAAAGATTGGTCGTAAAGTGAATTTGCAGCACTGGACAAGGATCAGTACTAAAAAGTGTAAAGATCTGTTACACGAGGGAATAGGAAAGCCAGTTGGAAACCAGTAGGGCCTCTCCAAGAGATGTGACCAGTAGGCGCTGGACAGGTGTCTCAGCCTCATTCCCTTACCTCTGGAAATGACTGGGAGCAGCCACAGCCTGCTCTGCCGCCTTCTGGGATGTATATACACCCACGGGTCCTTGGGCAACCCCGTGCATCCCACGAACAGCGTCAGCTCCCCTCCTCAGCACCCACAAGGCTGCCCAGGCAGCAGCCAGAGCATGCGTGTGCAATGGTGTCTTCGTACAGCCCTAAGCTGCCCGGACGCCCCTGGGGAGGAAGTTCACGTGTGGTGGGAGGAGGCCAAAAGAGAGGCAATGTAGGCCGGTTGCACTGCAGACGCCCTGGCAGGCTGCGTGTAGGACGTCCGCGGAGGTCATGCACACGGGCCGGGCAGTGGCGCCCCCTTCAGGGGACAAGAAGGCGATCCCAGCAGTCTGCACCCCAGGAACCCAAGTGTGCATGTTGTATGTGGCTACGCACGTGTGACACATCCTGCAGCCAACAGTGCAGGGACACAGGTGTAGGAAGGTCAGGTCTCCTTGGTTCTAGTTTCATGCCAGTGTTTGAGTTTATTGGAAGCCGTGCTGTGCATTAAACTGGACTTTATTTTTTGTTTTCTGAGACAGGGTCTTGCTGTACATAACTCAGGCTGTCCTCAGACTTGCTGTGTAACCCAAGCAGGCCTCAAACTCGCAATCCTCTCAAGTCAGCCTCCTAAGTACTTGGATTACAGGTGTGCTCCACCACACATGGCTCTTGGGAGATCCTCATTGAATGGCCCTGAGCAGGGATGTAGCTGTTTCTGAGCAGCATGTCTGCCACGGAAGAGTGAGGCCGGCCCACACGGACACGGGCAGTCCTGAGGCGCCTGCCAGTGCGGGGCACAGCAGAGGCGGAAGCTTTGAGGAGGTGGAGAAGGTTGAGGCACAGATTTGGCCTGGCCAGCTGGGGCCGGGGAAGGGAATGGGATTCTGGGACATGGTGCCCCTACCCCTGGGCAGAGGCCACTGGGCCAGCAGCAGAGTTGGCACAAGGGCTGTGGCTGGATGACTAAACCCCGTTTAAGACAGCATGGGTTCCTGTATTAAATGAGTGAAAGCAGCCACCATTTCCAGTTTTCATTCTGAGTCTGCCCCCAAATTAGAGTTGGAATGATGAGAACCACAGAAATTGTGCGAGCACTTTTAAACAAAAGAAAGCATTCTTTCCCTTGTACAGAAATTGGCCATCACTGCCTGGGAAACAGGACAAGTGCATCTGTGTCCAGAGTTGTGCAGCAGGCTGTGTTGGTGAACCTGGAGGCCTCACCCAAGGGGCAGGGGGGAAGGAGCTGGGACCCTGTCTTGCTGTCTCTGTCCCACCTCTACGCCCCGCTGTGGGTTCATACCTCAGTTAATGCAGGCCAGGCCAGAAGCACAGCTCTCCAAGAGGAGGGGAAGGGCAGCAGAAGGCACAGGCCGCCCGGTGGCCTTCTGCACTGGACCTATCCCTCCTCTGGGTGTCCCCTGCTGAGCTCCCCGTGAGTGTCCAACAAGAAGACGATGTGCCCATCTCCTTCGGTGACTGTCCACCACTTTGTCTTTGCAGGTTCTGCCTGGACTCTGCTCGACAGACCCGGCAAAGACTGTCCATCAACTGGTCCAATTTCAGTTTGAAGAAAGCCACCTTTGCTGCCCACTGAGCAGGGACCAGTGGGAGAGGGACACACAGGAGTGGCCATCACCCAAGAGCCAGGCCTTTGCAGGCCTCCGAGCCGTGGTGCCCGCCCGGGGCTGAGCGGGGCGGATGCTGCAGCCTGAGCCCCAGCCTGGCCCACGCTGCCGACCCGCATTGTTAGCTCGTGTGCGTGTAGTCTGTGAGTGAGACTCCTTTGATTGTAGCTCCGTGCTGTCAGATCGAAACAGTAGTTCTCACCTCCTCCCACCGCCGTGGCCTCAGAGGCCTCGGCTGTGGCCAGAGACAAGTGTGCATCACCCACGTGGCCCGTCGCCTCTGCATCTCGCCCTGTCCTGTCATCTGTCCCGCCCCGCGTGTGGCTGTCCTCAGCTCCCGCGTGCCCTGCGTGCCATCCGAGGCGGCCAGGCAGTCAGGTCTCCTCCGTTCTCCACGATCTGCTGTTTCCGAGTGTACACGTTGCGCTGTTTGTGTTTGCCCCGACTCGTAGCCAGCCTGTGTAAGACCCCCTAGGAATGAGAACGTTGATGACGATACCCACCCAGCACTCACACCATCAAGTCCGTTTAGAGCGTACGACCGTATTAACACGGAGGCCTGCCTGGCTACTTTTTTAACATATTGTTAAGTAATATTAAAATCATTATCTTTCTTTTTGAAAGATGGAATACATTAGTACAGCAGGAGACCCCGTCTAGTTGCTTTCTGCTGGGAGCGCCGGGGTTGGGGGGTGATGTGTACTCTTGACTTCGAGGAGAGGCTTCCTGGTGGCCTCAGGGTCCTCTGTGGGCTGGGTGGGCCTGAGACACAGTGAGCCAGCTGCTCAGGGCTCCATGTGGGTGTGCCAAGAAGCTGGGGACTGGGGTGTGGCCGGGAGAGCAAGCGTGGGGCCCTGTGGCCTTGCAGCAGGTGTCCTCTGGGGAGAGCCGGGAAGCAGTGCGGGTCCACAGGAGCGCTGGAGCCCCTCAGGCCGAGGAGTGGGTGTGGAGCTGTCAGCTGCTCCCCGCTCCCTATGCCCCATGCCAGGGCATCAGGCCCCAGTGCTGGAGCAGTTGCCCCATCAAGCTACAGCGTTGGCAGTGGGGGCAGCAGGACTACGAGTTGAGGTGTGGCCGGAGCCCCACCGGGGCTTGTTTCGTTTCTCTTGGTGGGAGAAGACACACAGTCCCTTTGCCCGAGATCCTCACCTGGGGGCTATTGGGAATGCACTAAACCTTGGCAGGAGCAGCGCAGGCCCTGTGGACACTGCTGTGGCCATAGTAGTGTCCCCAAGGGTCTCCTTGGATGGTCCCAAGGCCCTGCCTGGGGCCAGGCCTCCCCACCTGTCCAGTGGAGCCACACCACTGGCTAAGGGGAATCTCAGGGTCCTGCAGTGACAGCAGCAAGGCCTGGTGGGACCTGGAGTAAGGGTGGGCCCGCCCGCCCTGTGCATTAGCCAGCATGCACGTGGCAGCCACCTAGGTCTCCCACACCTGTCCGCAGCCATGGCTGCCCCTCCACACCCTGTTCTTGGGGCACTTCAGCCCTAGGACTCCTGGCCCAGGGGAGCTTTCCAACTGGCCCCTGGAGACTCTCACCTTCCTGAGTGCAGCCACGTGCCTGCTCTTTCCTCAAGAGGGCACAAAGAAGGGTAAGCGCGTGATGGCGCACACCTGTAATCCCAGCACCCTGGGAGGCAGAGGCAGGACTGCAGGTTCAAGCCCACCTGAGGGGAAAGGTGATAGGAATCCTGAGGACAGCCCTGCCTAGCGTGGAGGCAGTGGCATCCCCATGCCATTGTCCTGTGAGAGCCCTGGCCTGGGGCTGCTACTGTACATGTGGTTGTCGCCTTGACTGGCGTGGGAGCCATCTAGGTGATAGTAATGTACACTTCCGCGAGGGCAGGACCCGGTCTCTTGCCCCTTGTGGTTCTGTTCCAGCTGCCAGGAACTAACAACCTTCACACTGCTGTCCCCTTCCTCTATGACATTCCTGCGTTGGAACCAGCAACCATGGACTAAAGCTGTGAAGCTATGAGCCAAGGTCCACAGCTCTAAGCCGTGGATGTCAGGTACTGCAGCTCAGAAATGAAAAGCTGACTAATACAGGGCTGGATTAGTACCAAGGATTACTCCAGTTTTCTCCCTGGGAGTGTAGTCCAGGGTGTCCAGCAGACCCCTGACCCTGCAGCAGGCAGCAGCCCTACTGCTCATTTCTGTTCTAAGCACTCAGCACACACAGTCATGACTTTTTCCTGCTTTTCAGTTTCACAGATAGACCCATCCTTATCACAGAGCAGCCTCAGAAGTTTCTTTCCTCACTGAGAACTCATCCTTCCATGTGAAGAAAGCATTTTACAGCTGCTCCTGGCTGTGCCCAGCTCACCAGGCTCCTCGTGCCTGTGCTCAGGCTGTGATTAGGTGACACTGATGGGAACACAATGCCATGGTGTCCTGACAGTGACCTGTGATGGGCTGGCAGTGTACAGCCAGCAAAGGAAAAACTGACACACAGACCAGGACTTCACCCCCACACACAGATGGAGGGTTACTTCTGAATGTTCCTCTGATGTTTTTAGACCGTAGTTGGCCATAGGTCACTGACACTGCAGACAGCAAAACTGGAGAAGGGGAGTCTGCTGTATTATCTCAAACTTCCAAGTTTCCAACAAAGGTGTAAAGTGCAAAGAAACAGGAAGGTATGTTCTATATACCTCTGAGGGGAAAGTTACAAAGTAGACACTGCCTGTAAAACAAAGTAGATGTCAGATTTACCAGAAAAATTGTTTTTCAATAGCAGATTGCAGTGGCACAGGATTGTAATCCCAGCTACTCGGGACGCTGAGGCAGGAGGGACGTGAATTCAAGGTGAGCCTGTGTAACTTAGCAAGACCTTGTCTCAAAAGAAAACTTAAAGACTGGTTGGGGGTGTAGCTCAGTGGTGGAGCACTTGCCTAGCACGCACAAGGCCCCGGGTTTCATCCCCAGTGGGGAGGGGTTCGCAGACGTGGACACCATGAGTAGAGAGGTAAAGATGTGAACAGCGGCATGACGGCAGCCCAGCATCAACACAGAAGCCTTTTCAAAGAACCACTTGTAAACTACAGAACTGGAAAAGCATAATCACTGACATAAAAAAATCAGCCAGGCATCCTAGGGCACACCTCCAGGCAAGAAGACTGCAAGTTCAAGCCCATCCTGAACAAAAACTGCAGCAAGTTAGTAAGATCCTGCTTTGAAATAGGGCAAAGGACCTGAGTTTTAAAAAAAATGAATTTGATACTAGTTTGATATATTATTGCAAGGCCAGGTGTGGTGGCCTATAGTCCCAGCACTCAGGAGGCTGAGGCAGGAGGATTGTTGTGAGTTCGAGACCAGCCTGGGTTACAAAGTGAGCTCAAGGCCAGTCTCAGCTGCATAGTGAGACCCTGTCTCAAAAAAACAAAACAAAACAAAAAATATATATATAATATATATATATATATATTTTTTTTTTTTTTTGCACACTAAAGAGCACCAAAAAGAATTTTTAAAAATTAATATAAACTGGATATGGTGGCATATATCTATAATCACAACTACTCAGGAGGATGAAGCAGGAAGATCTCAAACCCGGGCAATTTAGTGAGAACCTGTCACAAAAAAACAAAATAAATGAATCAAATGAATAGGACTGGCAACGTAGCACAGTGCGAAGGACCTGGGTTCAACACTCAGTAAGAAGAGGAGGGAGGGAGGGAGCAGCACACAAATTGTCCAGGTAAGAAAATCACCTGAGCCCACTCACAAACTGTCCAGAACAGGGAAATCTCCAGAGGAAGAAAATCCAGGGTCCTAAGAGCAGGGAAGAGGCAGTAGGGAGCGGTGCAGGTTACTGAGCTCCTGGAGACCTAATGTGGACGTGGTGGTGACTGTGGCAACACCGACAGCTCTGCGCTGTATGACTGCATCCGCAGGAAACCACTCTGAAGTATGTGGTGGTGGGGTGGGTGCAAATCCTTAAACTTCAGAGAACACTACACAGTGACATTGTCCCCTCAGCAGCAAGCCCAGAGCCCTGACCCGCGTCTTCTGTTTCTCCACAGGACCCTGCAGCTACATGTGGAATTTACACGTTTTGGGGGTCTTTTGGGAGGTGACTGGACCAAGGGGTGCGGTACTGTATCAGTCCTCTTGTTCAGCAGTCTGCGTGGTGGGTTCCCTGAAGAGGCAAGACCCTCTTCACCCCACCTGAGTGTGGGCAGCACCAACCACCAGGCTGATAGCCCGGGGGTGGGGGGGACGGGACTGGAAGAGGAAGTCTTGCCACCTCCTCCTGCCTCCCACAAGCTCTTGCCCCTCTGCCAGGTGCCCTATCTTGGAGCAGCAGATTACAGTAGACTGAAAGCCCTGTGGACTGTGGGCCACGGCAAACCTCTTCCCCTCAAGCCGTGTCTGGCATCGTGTCCCAGCTCGGAGGAAGTGTCCGAGACATGGAGGATGGGCTGTGGCTCAGTGGGAAGGCCCTGCATCCACTCCCCAGGAGAACAAATAAAATACATCAGTGAGTTAGGACATTTCCCTAAGTGATGCTATGGCGGTAACACCCGAGAAAGACAGAAAGCATGAGTGCCAGAGGAAATGCCCTGTGGACACAGGCAGAGGTGGAGGGCACAGGCCAGTGGCGAGGGCAGGAAGGGCCAGACGAGCTTGGTGGCCATGCCCGGTGCCAAGTGCACGTCCTGCACACTGGGAGGATAAAGGGTGGGACAAGGCAGCCCCAGCCAACAGTGCCTGGCCTCATCCGCAGGCTGCTGGCCCGGTAAGTGTTCCTCGTACACCCAGAAGACCCACCTTTGTAGGTTTTTTTAAAACAGTGTTGCCATGTAGTGCAGGCTGGCTTTAAACTTGTTTATGTAACCCAGTCTGTCATCAAACTCGCAGTGATCTTCCTGCCTCAGCCTTAGTGCTGGGATTACAGGCATGTGCCACCACACCAAGCCAAGGGCATGAGGCTTTAAAGGGACATCTAGATACAAGCATAGCAGTCTCTCTTGGTAAGTGTTCCTTGTATACCCAAGAATATGTAGCCAGCTTTTGTTGGCTGTGATGTTCTGTGTGTGTAAATCAGGTCACATGGTCTATTTTGTGTTAAGTCTTCTATGACCTTACTTTACTTTTCCCCCACTGCTCCTGCACTGAGATATGCATTAAAATCGCCACTGAGTGCACTCATTGCTTTATAGATTTTTAAGCCTTGTTATTTTTAAGCTCTGTACAAATTATTTATTCATTGTCTATTTCTAGTAATACTTTGTCTTAAAGTCCACTCTGATAATCATATTGCCACTCATTTTCTTGGTTATACTGGCACAGTCTTTCCCACCCTTCCTGTTGTGCTCTTATACACACCCACGTGTGTATACACATGCATATCTGTACATATCTCACATGCACATACACACACACACACACACACACACACACACACACACACACACAGTGTACTGGGGATGGAATCCCAGCCCTTGTGCTTGCTGGGCAAAAGCTCTACCACTGAGTCACACACTCAGCTCATGTTCTTTCCTTAAAGTACAGATTTTCTAGGGCTGGGGTTGTAGCTCAGTGGTACAGCACTTGCCTAGAATGTGAATGCCCAGGACTGCAAAAATAAAAATAAAAAGTACCTTTTCTAATGAACAAGTAGGTGTGACTTTTTAAATTTTACATTTATCCTTTGGTTTGGTCTTTTGGTTTTTTGAGACAGGATCTTGTTATATAGTTCAGGCTGGCCTGGAACTCACTATGTAGCCCAGGCGGGCCTCAACTCGCAGTGACCCACCTCCCTCAGCCTCCCAAGTGCTGTCTACAAGCGTGTACCACCATATCCAGTGACACTCTTTCTCTCCATCAAAGAGGTCCATTTATATTTAATGTAATTACTAACATAGTGGGGTTTCCATCTGCCACCTATCTTCTGAGATACAGTTGCACTGCTTCGCCCAGGCTGGCCTCAAACTCCTGGGCTCAGGTGATTTTCTTGCTTCAGCCTCCTGAGTTGGAACTATAGGCATAGAACACTACACCTAGCTTACCAGGTATCTTCTATTCCTTCATTTTTAAAAATTCCTCCTAATATGTCTTATCAAAAGATATTCTATTTTTCTTGGTTTTGTTTGAGTTAGAGTCTCACTGTAGTTTAGGCTGGTCCTGAACTGTGTAGCCCAAGCTGGCCTCAAATTTCACACTGATCTTCCTGTCTCAGGCTCCCCAGTGCTGGAATTACAGGTGTGCACCACCATGCCCAGCCCCTGTTACTTTTTATTGAATATTTTAGTATTGTTTTAAGGTTACCCTAGAAATTACAATGTGTTTCCTTAATTATACTCTCCCTTTAATCGGTAGTGCAATCCCATCACACACATCCCTACACACCTAACGAGCTGTTGGGGCCACACGTTTGCGAGTGTTGTAAGCAGCATTCATTAATCCCCACTCACACTCACGCTCTTTATTCTTTTGTGTTTCTTTCCTTCTGTCCAGGTCATGTTCCTTTAGCCTGAATAATTTTCCCTCCTTTTTCCAACGCTGAAGACTCAACCCAGGGCTCACATAGGCTGGGCAGATGCTCTACCACCGGGCCACACCCCCAGCCCTCTTTATTTTGAACCAGTGTCTCACTAAGTTGCCCAGGCTGGCCTTGAACTTGCAATCCTCCTGTCTCAGCTGCCCAAGTGGCTGGATCCCAGGCCTGCACCACACTACCCCTGACACAGCATGAACAGTTTCTAGAGTAGAGATGTTTCTTATAGGTCAGGCTGCAGCATATAAATTTTCTTAGCTATGTTTGTCTAAAAATACCTTTTTTGCTGGGGATATAGCTCAGTGGCCTGGCAAGTGCAAGGTTCTGAGTTCAATTCCTGGTACCAAAATAAATAAATAAATTTTTAAAAAATACTTTTATTCTACATTCATTTTTCATGCCCCTTTATTTCCAGAAATACATCATGTCAGACTCCACTCCAGTAAGTACTGAGGCTACACTGACAGTTTTGAGGTCCCCATTCTGTTGTTGCTCTGTGAAGTGTTGGGTTTGTTCTAAGCAAGGAAATCCCACTGGGTCTGTAATTCCACCACTCGGAGGACTGAGGCAGGAGTAACTTGGAAGCCATAGTGAATTCAAGGCCAGCCTAAACTACATAGTGAGACCCTGTCTTAAAAAAAGAAAAAGAAAGGGAGGGAGGAAGGAAGGAAGAAAAGAGAGAGGGAAAGAAAGAAAAAAAAGAGAAGAGAAAGAAGAGAAAAAGAAAAGAAGAAAGAAAAAGAAAGGAAAGGAAAGGGAAAGAGGAAAGGAACGGAAAGAAAAAAAGAAAAGAAAGAAGTGTCTGCTTGGCTGGCTGGACTCTAGGTGGCCCTGCAGGCCAGACCTATCCTGCTCTTGCCCTGGCTGTGGCCTTGCTAGCCCTTACATGCGAACCTGCAGTGTTCGGCCGCGCCTCTGACCTCAGGGACTCAGATTCGGAACCGGCTCCTTTCAGCATAGCTGAAATCTCCCAGCTCCGTGCCCAGCTGCTCCATGCTCTCAGGATACCTCCAGGTCCCCCTCAGTGTGCACACTTCAGAGTCATCTGGGGACAGGGGGGCTCTTCCTGGGGCGCCTTTCTCTCTGGAATGTCCCCACCCTCCATGTCCTGTGCTCAGGTGGCCTCAGGTTCACCCAGCACCAAGCAGCTGCTCCACACCCAGGACCTTGGAGTCAGACCAGACCTGGGTGTCTGCCTGCCTCTGCAAAGGTGCTAGTCCCTGCTGCTCTGCCCCTCTAAAAGTGTGCCAGAGTGTCCATGTTACCACCTGAGTCAGGCCAGCCTGGGCCCCAGAGCAGTCACAGCAGGGAGGACGTGCGTGAGAACCACCGGGGCTGTGCGACGAGTGCACTTCTCTGCGCACACAGCATGCGACTGCAGGGCAAGCACTCGGCGCCATGAGGCCACCATACCACAAGGCACTGCACAGGGGGCACGGAGACACTACGCAGAGTAGGATGTGGCTCCAGGGCTACTCCTTCCCGCCACGCTGGCCTCTAAGTCCTCCCACGTGGGACAGCTCATGGCTCCCGCCTGGCAGCATAGGACCTTCATGCCACACAGACAAGACCTGCCTTGCTCACCAGCCACCACTGACCTCCGCTGGCTGCTCCCTCCAGCCGTCTGTCCATGGCCCAGGGGCCGGAGGGAGTGGCAGGCTCTACTCCGTCTGAGGGACCCATCTCCACAGGGCCCACCCAGTGCGCCTGAGGGCACCCACACTGTCCCCAGGGCCAGGCGGGGCGGCCCTGCAACCCTGCTCACTGGCAGCACTCGGCCACATGCCCAAGGAGCTCCTCGCCTTGCTCGTCACCGAAGCAGCGCAGGCAGTACGGACACTGGAGGTCGCCCTGTCCTCTTGGGGCTGTGCTAGGGCACCCACCCTCCTTGGGGGCTTCCGGCCGTGCAGACCTGGGCCCCAGCCCCTGGCCATCTGGCACCGCGAGTTCCAGCGCATCAGTCTCTGAGTACGTGGCCGTCTTGCTCCCAGCATGGATCCGGCTGGCAGCTGGCTCTCGGGGATACTGCAGGAACAACAGGCCAGGCTCGGTTCCAGCAGCTAGAAATACTTCCCACCCCACCCCACCCTAGAGCCAGCTCCCTCACACAGCACCCAGCACCTGGAGGGACCCCAGAAGGAACAGGCTCGTGCAGGGTTCCTGCAGCCATCAGCCCCGAGATCTACCATGAGGCGGCCCTGATGCCCCACCCTGAGCCCAGGCCACCCTGCACCATGTGGAGGGCCTGGGGCACAGATCTGAACCTGACCCTGGGTGGCAGCAGGGGGCTGTCCCGCAGCTAGCAGTGCCACTGTCCCCATGGGCCTGGGCTTCCTTTCCACTCTGCCTCCAAATATGGGTCTCCTTCAGGTCTGTGATTTGGCACCCACACCTTCAGCACCACCGTCCCCTGGCATGTAACCCAGGACCCTGCACAGTTCTGCTACAGGGCCACAGAGACATCAGCAGCCCCACCAGGAATCTTTCCCTGGCGGCTGACAAGTCCTGGGACTGCTGTGGGTCCCTCTTCTGCCCAAATGTTGACAGACTCCTGGACGGACCACCTAAGACCATCCCTGTGACCCGGCTGTGAGCAGTTTTCAAATCATGTACAGGCAGGAGGCTAGAAAGGCCCCAAGCACAACCAAATCCCAGGAAAGCCCATACATCGCTATGTCCAAGATGCTCCCCTCCTGGCTAGGAGGCTCCTATCCAGCACCTCTGGTCTGGGGCTCAGGGAGAATCAGGAATCACAGGCTCCACACAGGCTTAGAGAAGCCTGCTGTCGGGCAGGCCCTGACTGGGCTAGCTGCCGCCAGCACAGCCTGTGCCTCCTCCTTGCTGGCTACAGACCTCAGCCCCCACTCTTGCCCCCTCCCCAGGTAGCACTGGTGCCTGTGCTGCTGCCTGCTGAGGACTCAGGCTAAGGTGTGGAAGAAAGACATTTGCCGTCCTCCCTGCACCCTTGTGCCAGAGGAAGGAGGACATGTGGCCCCAGATCCCTGCTCTCACTACCCAGGAGGGCAGCTGCACAGTCAGCACTGGAGGCACAATGCGCAGTCGTGTCAGGGCAGCAAAGCCCTAGGACAGGGCCGCAGCTGACCCTGAGCAGCTGAAGATGCCAGCCTCCCAGGACCAGTGCAGTACGTGGGTCTGAACTGCAGGGGCGGGAGTGGTACCTGGCGCCCTGTCGTGGGCACTGTACTGGTTACAGCCCAGGCCAGGGGGAGGCCCTGAGCCCAGAGGCCGCACTGGGGACCTTAGCGGACACCACATGACGTGGTAACTAGGACAAACATGGACAGAACTGCCCTCTGGACACCTGAGGGAGATGCCTAGAGAAGAAAGGCCCTGAAGATGGTCCCACTGCTCCACAGGCTGCCATGCCGGCCTCCTCCCATCGCTGGACACAGAACATGAAGGTGCATGTCCTAACAACACCCCGGGTCCCAGGCAGGGGCCGTCATCGCCCCGACACTAGCAAGTCGGGGATCGGCAGACGGAGGCTGACATCCATGGAGAAAAATCAACTCACAGAGCCCAGAAGGGAAACGCCCTGCACCCACCTTTCCCTGTGCCGCCCGCAGGAGCAAAGCCACCCTCTCCTCCAGCTCCTGAATCCTGCTTTGAGCCAGCTCCCGGTCTGCCCTTTCTGACGTGAAGTCATCCTTGTATGCGAGGATCTGAGAAGACACACGATGCTCGTTTCTGTCCCCATGACCCCCGCCACCCCGCGCCCCCGAGCCCTGGCCTGGCGGCCACACCTGCTGCTCCAACATCTGCACTCGCTCCAGGGCAGCATCCCGGGCCGTCCTCACGGCCACCAGCGCCCGCTCAGCCTCCACACAGTCACGCATCTTGGCCTCCAGCTGGTGGTTGAGCCGGGAGATCTCCTTCCTCATCAGCTCAGGCTCCTGCGGCTCCTGCAGCCCGCGCAGCCGCACCTGGAGCCCCCTCACGTACTCATCCCGGCTGGCGTCATAGCGCTGCCACTTGGCATTGAGGTCTTCCACCTGTGGAGGCAGCGCCGGGGGCCCTCAGCAGCGCTGCACAAAGGGACCGGACGGGCCACCCAAGACCATCCCTGTGGCCTGGCCATGAGTAGTTTTCAAATCAGGTACAGACAGGAGGCTAGAAAAGCCCCAAGCACAACCAAATCCCAGGAAAACGCATATAACTCCATGTCCAAGATGCTCCACTCCGGCCACCCGGGACTCCTGGCACCCACAGTGACATCCACAGCAGAGATCGTGCACAGAAGTGCGCTTAACTCAATTTTCCTGCCTGAAAAACTTCTTTCTGTTCAACAGGGCGGTGCACACCAGTGATACCCACTGTTTGGAAGGCTGAGGCAGGAAAATCGAAAGTTTAAGCCCAGCCTGGGGAACTTACCAGATTCTGTCTCAAAAAATAAAGTGCCATAGATCTGGGGATGTGGCTTAGTGATAGAACACTTGCCTCACATTCGCAAGGCCCTGTGGTCAATCCCCAGTTATGTAAAAAAAAGAAAAGAAAAAAAAATTAGGTGTGGTGGTGCACACTCGTAATCTCACCACCCTGGGAGGCTGAAGCAGGAGGACTACAAGTTCCATCCCAGCCTGGGCACCTTAACAAGACCTTGTCTCAAAATTTAAACGAATTTTTTAAGGCTAAGGATATAGCTCAGTGCAAAGGCCATCCTCTGAGAAAGGCTGGGCTCTGGTGCTAAGGAATGAACCTCCTGCTGCCCGCCAGGTCAGCTGCTCAGGGACACGTTAGGGACACTCACGTGGGCCACCTTCTGCTTCAGCAGGCAGTTTTCTTCCTGTAATTTCTTGATCACAGCCTGGACAGCAGTGTCCCCACCTGTCCGCTCTGACTACATGAGGAGGAGCACAGAGGAGAAGCTATGTTACTGCCCGTGATGTACATGGGAAGGGGGATGCCGGGCCAGAGCATCCGAGCACCACAGCTGGCAGGGACCGCTCAGGTGACATAGCAGTGCAGAGCCCCCACAGGGCCTGCTGGCTCCGCTGCTCCCCACGGTCACCGCGCCTTCACACCCTGGCACCACCATGCGGTGAGCTCTCCAGATGGGAGCCCAGCCTTCTGGAGCTTGGGGTCTACAAGCTCAGCATTGTGGTCACAGCGAAAGCTCCCACCTGAGCTCCCAACTCTGAGTCCCGCAACCTGTGGCAGGGGCAGGCCCTGGGGTTCCACGCCCTCCTGTGCACATTCCAGCAGCTGAGGCTTCCTCAGGTGGGCAGCAACCTGGCCGAGTCTCCGGCAGGGCCGAGGTTCAGGGAGGAAGCCACAGCCCACACTAGCCCCTAACAGGTGTACATGGACCTAACTGAAAAGCTTATGAGACACCAACTGTACCCAAGAAGTTCCATGTACTGAGCAGTGCAGGAAACTGTCAGTGACACTATTTTTATTGTTTGTTTATCCTTTTTTTTTTTTTTTGAGACAGGGTCTCAGTATATAGCCCAGGCTAGCCTCACACTCATAGCAATTCTCTCGCCTCAGCTTCCTGAATGCTGGGGTTACAGGCATGCACCACCACTGACCTTCTTTTTTTTAATCTCAGTGACATTATTCTTGAGAATTCCCCTGGAATGACAGGAAGTGCAAGTCTTCACCCAGCCTTCCCTGGGAAGCCCCGAGTGACTCAGCCACACCCAGGCTGAGAGTGGTGGTGAGACAGATGAGCTCGCTGTCACCTCCCCCTGCCCCAAGGCCTGGTGCCTGCCTTCAGCTGACTACTGCCAGATCCACAGGGTGAGTGTCACAGTGGCTCAGAGCCAGGCACCGCCTCCCCCCAGACAGCACTGGGTTTGAGCTTCTAAAGTTCTGCTATGTTCCAGAGAGGCAACTGGAAGGGACCTGAGCTCCTGGGGCCCAGAAAGGTGCAGTCCTGCTCCCTACCAGTGGGAGGAAGGTGCCATGAGCAGCACCAGACCTCACCGTCCCCTGCTCCTCCTGCCAGGACACCCAGCCTGCAGTGCCCCCTCCCCATGCCCACCCTCACAGGAACCAGCTGCCTTCTGTCCTTACCGAGCTGGACCAGTCCTCACCGTAGCCAAGCTTATACCCTCTCGGGCACCCATGGCCACAGGCCCTAGGAGCCTCTGTCTGCCAGCCCAGCTCACGCTGTGCCCAGCTGAAAGGCACAGTGCTGACAAGAAGCCTGTGCCCAAGGAAGGTGTGGTGCCCCCTGATGGCACAGATGTGCCCAAAAGGCAGCCTCAGGGAAGGCAGTTGAGACTCTGCTGAGGCCACGGGAGGAGTCCCAACCACGGAGACACACAGAGCGCAAGGAGGCTGGCAGCTGGGCCTTGGGGGGTCCACCCTGCACATGGGGGCTCTGGAGGCCTCAACAGGCCCAGTGCCACTACTGTCTGCCTCTGTTTCCCTGTCCGCACAGCACGCTGGGACAGCGCTCTCCCAGTCAGCCCCTGCGTCCCAGCCCTCCCCAGGCAGAGATGGCCAAAGTGCTGCCCCCACCACTCCGCTGGCGCTGGGCAGCAAGGGGCTGGGAGATGGCTGCCCACTTGCCGCACTGTAGGTTCCCGCTCTTGGGGGCAGGCTCCTCACGCTGCCTCCACCGCGCCAGGCGACACTGTGGCCAGCGTACCTCATCCAGGCCTTTGTCCTTCCCCGGTCCCTGTGCACGCAGCTGCTCCTCTAGACGCCGGGCCAGGTGCTGGCACATGTGGGCAGTGGCGGCCAGTGTCCTGCGCAGCTGCTGGGTCTCGCCGGCCAGGGAACGGCACAGCACATCACTGGCAGCCCGGGCCCGTTCCTTCTCAGCCACGCTCCTCCGCAGCAGGGCCACCTCTTTGTCCCGCTCATGCCAGGGCTGGCTCTCAGCTGGCTGCAGCTCCTGCTCTCTGTCCTCCAGGTGCTGTGTGAGTCTCTCTGCTTCCTCCTGGGCATAATAGAAGCAGCAGGTCAACGGCAGCCATCCACAAAGCCTGAGACAGGTGGCAGAGGAACCACTAAACCCTGCACTCAACCAGAGGCCAGACCTGAGCACTAACCTTGGGCTTCCCCAGTTACAGGGCTCTGGGGTACAATGTCATCTAACGCTCTGTTCTCAGGAGCAAGTTCACGGTTTGAGACTTCACATCAACAAAATACTAAAAGTAGCAACCCCCAACGTGTCTTGGACAGGGAGACCCCACTGCAGTGGGGAGCCCCACAAATTATGCCTGGCAATAGGATTCCACTTAGAACAGGGTCTTTGAAGACATCGTTAGTTAAGATCAAGTCATTCACCGCCAGACACTATGATTCTGGGATCACTAAGCTTAGTTCCCATCTACAAAATGGTGACGGACCCAGCCTCACAAGCTCATGTAAGACAAGAAGAGTAAAGGTGTTTCACACTGCACCAGCACTGATGCATCAACAGCTGTGGGGCCTCCTAACGACAGCCCGCTGTTTCTCTAGGTGTTCTTGTATCTGGCCTTTTCCTCTTTTACTTGCCCAAGCTCACTCTGCAGAGCCAGTTTCTCCCCTGCTTCACTTTTACTTTCTCAAATAAACTTGGCTGCTTTTTAAAAAAGTATCAATAAATAATACCTATAATTTCTTAAAAGATTGTCATACTGATTAGGGCTAGGATGGACCCTAATCATACTATAGACAGCTAAGCTAGGTAGAAATATTCAAGGCAATCAGACAGGGCTGGGCCCTTGGGGGTCAGTGTAGAAGACGGGAACACAGAACAGTGGTGATGACCAGGCCTGTGTGCCCCCTCAAGTAATAAAATTACCATCAGTCGCCCCGTGGGGGGCCGGAACCCCCGATTCTTTCTTTCTGAAAAGGCCTTGTCTACAATGTTACCTAGAGAGCTAAATGTACCGTCTTTTGGTGGCTCATGGCTTTGCCCCACATTGTACCCAGCTCGGGATTTTGCTCCATTAAACTTCTTGGGAGCTCACTCTTGGGTCTCCTCCTGTCTCTCAGGAGCTGCATCCTGCTCAGTAAAGTTTTCCTATTCCTACCCTCCGCTGTTCCTTAGAATTCATTCTTTGATTTTGGGGAACACAAATTTGAGGAGTACATTTTTTTCCTGTATCAATCACAAATATCCTTAGAAGAGGGAAATCTAGGCAGCCACTCATGTGAAGGCAGACCAGAGTGATGGTGATGTGCCTCTGCAGAAGGGACCTGGCCTGTGGCCACAGCAGAGGCTGAGGAGGTGAGGGGCACCCGCCCTAGCACCTTCCTGTGGGGCTTCTGGCCTCTAGAACTGTGGAAATGCTAAATGTTACCTTAAGCCCCTGAGTTTGTGGTACTTTTTTATGGCAGTTCTAGGAAACTAGTATGTACAACCCTAGTGACTTCTTTTTAAAAAGAGGTCTTAAAAAACGAGGTCTTTTTTATGGCAGTTCTAGGAAACTAGTATGCACAACCCTAGTGACTTCTTTTTAAAAAGAGGTCTTAAAATGACACTTTTGTTTTTGTTTTGGGACAGGATCCCTGTTGCTCACACTGACCTCAGTGACCCTTCTACCACACCTCCTGAGTGCTGGGACTTTAGGCACTTGCCACCAGGCCTGGCCAAAATGACAATTCTGTGCTCTCCTGTTTTCAAAGAACCCTTGGAAATAACCATTAGCTGAGAGCCAAAGCTGAAAAACTTGGGAGAGCTCAGGAGCATGGCCAGACACCAGGCCCCTCTGTCTCCCAACGCTCCATACCTGGACCATGGGGTTCCCACCCAGACACAGCATCTGCCTTCCATCAGCTGTCACCTCAGGGTGCCTGCTGCGAGGTCAGGAATCTCCGGTGAGAGCCACTCTTCCCGACGGCCATACCTTCCCCTCCCTCTGCATGACCAGGACGCCCTCAGCCTGAAAGACCTGCCTTTCTGAGCTGAAGGAGTTGAGGCCTCCAGAAACTGGGCAGACACACAGGATGAAGAGGGGATCCTGGGGCCGCCACCCACAGCCAACCAGGCCCTCCACAGGCTTCGGGTGCCCTGAGGGTGCACACAGACTCTGGAGCCCCTGGCTGGCTCCTCCATATCCCCAAGCCTCAGCAGCTTCTTGGGGACCCTTTGATCCCTACCGGGGGGTCCCTGCTCCTGACATGGCCATCAATGACAGTGACCTACCCACAGTTCATCTCTTCTGGTTTTTTTCTTTTGCACTGGGGCTTGAACTCAGTACTCCCTCACTGAGCTATATCGCCAGCCCTTTCCATTTATTGAGACAGCGTCTCGATGAGTTCCCCAGAGTGGCCTGGAACTTGTGGTCCTCCTGCCTCAGCCTCCCAAAGAGCTGGAATTACTGGTGTGTACCCCTGCGCCCTGCTCGCCCTGTGGTTTTAATTCTGTTTTGCTACTTCAGTGATCACAGACTTTGGGAGGATAAACCTCCCAGCAATTCCACAGGCTCTGTGGCTGGCCTCAAGGAGAATTCTGGTGAGCAGCAACTGCATAAGATATCAGATGTTAAATTTTCCTTAAATAATTAAAAATGGCAGACACGCCCACATGTGCATGCTGCTCTGTAGTCAGGGGGTAAGAAGGCAGTCCCTGGGTGTGGCCCCTGGACTGGCACCTCCAGACAGCCTGACACCCTTGCCCCGCCCTGCCCCCTCAGGATACACTGCTTGTCTCCACACACTCTCCTCTGCCATCTCTGGATCCGCACAAAGGCCCCCAATAACACCGGTGCCATCACAATGGGTCATCAGAGAATATAAAGCACATTTAGCCCAGCACATCCCAGATACACAGGGACCATGCGAGGTGCCCTTTGTGCTGGGCCCCACCCGGATTCTTCAGTGAAGTGTGTGTCACAAGGAAAGGACCAGAATGGGGCCCATGCAAACCAACACTGGGGCCAGTGAGGAAACCCCCGAAGTCTGTGGGAGAGAAGCTTCCTCCTCACTGTCGCATCTCAGCCAGTCCAGGTGCACGCAGGTGGAGCCGCTCCGGTGCTGACCTTACCGACTCTGAGGACGCCCTCTGCCGATTTCCACTGGACCAGACAGCAGAGGAGCGGCTGTGCCGGGAACGCCGCCCCGGTCGTCCCTGAAGGGCCCCTCTCTTCTCTTCCTTGCCATTTGCTGCTGAGCTGTTTGTCATTTGCGTTGCTTTCTGGGCCTTGGGAATAACCTATGTTTGTACACAGTTCTCCGGTTTTAATCTGCTGTCCACAAGCGCAGTGTATTATTAGTGCATATGGAAATACAATATTTGTATGACCACTTTTAATGAATGGTAGCAATAATTTGTTTTCACATTTATTATTTTCTATTATACTATTATTTTCACATTGGGAACTCACATTGGGAACTTTTACTAAAATTAAAGTCAGTTTCAGTTCCTTGTGCTGCTCAAAATGAATGATTTCAAACATAAACGTTATATTCACCAGTAGCATCTAAAGATAATAAGCAACCAAGGCACAGTGGCACATCCTGTAATCCCACCACTCTGGAAGGCTGAGGCAGGAGGACTCCAAGTTCAAACCCCGCCTGGGCAATTTATCAACTCAGCAAGATCCTGTCTCAAAATAAAAAAAAAAGACTAGAGCGGAGATATAGTTCAGTGAGAAGGGCCTATATTAATGCTCAGTACTGGGGGAAATAAAAAGACTACAAGGAGAAGAGAGAGGAAATTTAAAGACAGTATAAAAAAGCATTGTATTTGCATTGATTTAATTGACCACGGTTTCCGTCATCTTCTCAAATTTGGGCATTAGATAGGTGTGTGTAGCAATAAAAACACTAGTTTTGTCTAAACCTGCATTTACCTTCACAAACCACATAACCTAAGGAGCTGCATCACAAAAAGGCAGCACTAAGGTGAAAATGAACAGGATTTCTCAGGATTCCTTGTGCAACAGTTGATCTGTGATACCTACGTTTAATGCTTGGTCAGTTGGTTTTGGCAGACTGGAGAGCATACAATAAGTGCATATTTAAAATTACTACAGTAATGTTAACAAAGTTTTGCAAATAAAATTGCAAAATTATACTACTTTTAAATCTAAAAACAAAACCTCCCTACACAGAGGGAGGAAGGCGTTGCCGCTGCCACCACAGACCAGCTGTTTCGGCCACACGGTGCGGGGAGCCCTTGGGCGGGGCGCTGACACCTGGCTCTGAGCGTTCCGGCACTAACTCAGGCCCTCCGTCTCCTCGCCGTCCCCGACACCCACGACACTAACGTCAGGGGCACGGACCAGGCAACTTTGGAAGGTCCCTTCCGCTTGAAGAGTCCCGATCCATTTTTCAGGAGAGGGCGCGGGCGTGCGGAAGCGGCTGGCTGCGGCCGGACCTCGCGCTCCGCGGAGCGGAAACCCCGACGAGGCGCAAAGCCGTGCGCTGAGCGCCAGGCCGGCCTCGCCGCCGGGGACAAGCAGGAAGAGGCGCCCGAACCGCCCAGCGGCCCCTTCCCGTCGTGGGCTTAGGGGATTT
Source organism: Dinomys branickii (assembly GCA_004027595.1). Lineage (NCBI taxonomy): Eukaryota > Metazoa > Chordata > Mammalia > Rodentia > Dinomyidae > Dinomys > Dinomys branickii. Next base: position 41,050 of record PVLD010007077.1, read on the forward strand.
ATTCTTATTTCCTTTATTTTTCAGATCCGTAAAATCATTTTCATAACAAGAAAACGAAAACGACAGGTTCCTTCTCCCTCTAGGTCTGGCTGCAGGGGCCCATCCTGGAAACGCACACGACGCAAGCTCCTGCGGGCTCCGCCCCTCCGGGCTGCGGTTCCCCGTGGGAAAACCAGGAGCTCGGCCCTGGACAACGGGGTTCGGCCGCCACGCGCACCCCGGGCGGACGGAGCCCCGCTGCGGCTGCGGGCTGTGCGGCATATCGGAGATCGGAGAGGAGGGCTCTCCGGTTCGCGTCTGCCTCCCGACCCTTCCCTCGTCCCAGCCCGCAGAAGCCACGCGGTGGGGTGGGGAGGACGCAGGACCCTGCGAGGCTCACGGTCCCCAGGCGGTCGACACTGACTGGAGCACTGCGCCCCGCCCTCCGGCCCCGCCCTCCGGCCCCGCCCGCCGGCCCCGCCCGCCGGCCCCGCCCGCCGGCCCCGCCCCGCCCTCCGGCCCTGGCCCGCCCGCTCCGCACCTGGAGCTGCACCTGGCGCGGCGGCACCTCCTGGCCGCCGCCCTCGCGCCGCCGCAACTGCTCCCCAAGGCGCGCCACCTGCTCCAGCAACGCGTCCACGAGCGACGGCGCCACGTGGGCCTCGAGAGCCGCCAGGCGGGCGCGCAGGCGCGAGATGAGCGCGTCGCGGGCTGCCAGCTGGTCCTGCAGGCGCCGCAGCTGCTGGGTCGCCTCGTGGTACAGGCCGCACAGCGCGGCGGCTGCGCGCGGAGCCCCCTCCCGGCCGCCCGGGCCCGCGTCCCCGGACGACATGGCGGCGAGGCTGCCCGACTTCCGCGCCGCTGGCCGCGCCCGCCGCCCGCCCCGCCCCTGCCGAGAGCCCGCCCGGCCGCGCCCTCCGCCCTCCGCCCCCCCCACCCCGCCCGCCCCACGTGGCTCGGACTGAGAGCGGGGAGACGCTTGAGCCCAGCGACTGGGCCTGCTATGGGTCTGAGCCCGCCGAGGCCGTGTCTGCTCGCGCGGGGACCGTGCGTCGGGAGAGGTCCCAGGTCCACCCTGGGCCGTGGAGTCCCGCAGATGCCCACGCATACACAGTCTTGCAGAGCGCCTGCTCCGGCCTCGGGGTCTCGTCCTGCGAGTCCTCTCCTATGCACTTGGCCCCTGCCACGGCCTCTTCCCCTTTGTGTGACCCACGCCTGTCAACGCGAGGGACACATCCGGGTCCTCTGCAAGGGCCCCTTCCTACTGTGGGAGCACAGTGGGTCCGAGCGGGGCCTCCCTGCCTGGCAGGGGTGCGCGGGATGGGGCGGGAAATAAAGCTCCCTGGGAGGTGGTGTCACCGGGGTGGCCAGGGGTGGAGCCTGGGGCCGGTGGCTTGAGGCCCTGGAGGGGGGAACTGACCCAAGAATAAGGGTAATGCACTCCACAGTCTCTCGTGCAGTCCCTGTGGCCACGCAGGCTTTGCAAAGGACAGTCAGTTTCAGGCAGCAGCCAGCCAGCCTCAGGGAGGACGCCCTCTTTCCAGCACCCACGCTCCCGTGCTGTCCCCACCAAGGCCCTGGGCAGGGCCTGACCTATTTGACCAAAGGGTGCTGAGGAGGACACGAGGTGGGACTTCTGCGGAGTGAGGGGGCAGAGACACCACATCTGTGCTCCCCCTTCTGTGAGGAGGCCTCCCTGAGACTGCAGGAGACCACAGCCAGCACAGGGGCTGTGACCCAGGGGAGCCCAGCTGAACTGCGCCCAGCTCCTGGCCCACAGAAACCTGCAAGAGCGTACAGGCTCAGTGTTGCCTGAACCTGCTAGCATTTGGGATCCTAGAAAACTAGGAACTAAAACGTCACCCAGCCCCGCACAATCCAGGGCCCTCCAGGTCTGCAAAGACAAAGGCCGCTCACAACAGGGGAGACCAAGCTCAAATCACATTTTGTCCCAACTTAAAGAAAAACATCTTGGGTTCCTGAGCTCCGGGGATTTCAGAATCGAAGGTGAAGGACTACAGACCCCCTGGCTCTTGTAGGATGCCATGGAGATTAACAAGTTCTGTGGGAGATCCCACTCTCCCCGCCAGGCGAAGGGATTTCGCTGGCAGACACTAAGCGTGCAGAACAATGCCTCTTGCACAGCACAGCTAGACATTTCCTTTGACAGCCAAATTCCATTCCTGCCACTAGGCCATTAAATTGGTTGTTAAATGAGGCGTCGGATAAAGTGTGTACATCACATCATTCAGAATACAGAAATGGCCCAAGGGAACTCCAAACGTGGAGACTTCGCTTCAATTTGCATAACTCTTCCATGCAGAGCTGTGATATATAACATAAAGTGTGTACAGTTAACAACTATCACAGCACTGTGTAAATAAGGTACTGTGCAGAAAAAGACACTGAAGCTCTGTAAACAAGATGTACACAAGTGTACAAAAAAAGTGGGTCATAAGTCTGACCAGCACACTTTGGTGTCAGAACAGTGGTGAAACAGGTAGGTAGTTAAAGAAGTATCTGTAACTGCCAAGTGAGGAAGCTTCAGGACAGGAAGTGGAGATGGAAGACCTGCCTCCGGAGGAGGGGACATTTCTGCCCCAGCGTGAAGGAAAGGAGGGGAGGCGTGCAGGTTTGGGTCAGTGACCCCAACCGAGGGGAACTGTGTGCTCCGGGGCATCAAGGGTAGTGCTGCCAGTGTAGTGTGGTGGGCAGGGTGGGCAGATGCAGGGGGCTCCAGGCCCTCTCAAGGTGGGCTCACTGAGTGCAGGAAGGGGACCAGGAGGAGCAGGAACAGGTGGGCCGGGTGGAAACCGCCAACTTGAGCTGCCTATAGGTCTCATCCTCTGCCTGCTTCCTTCAGGGCCATCCCTCCCCCCTCTATCCGATGCTGGGACTCCAGTCCTGGCCCTGTCACCCTCAGGAGCCAGCTGTGCCCAGGAGGCTGTGAGCCTGGCAGCCTCCCTGATGGCACACACTCACACGCACGCACGCTCTCACCTCCAGAGAGAAGTCAGCCCTCACAGGGAGACGGCATGTCCTGCAGCATCTCCACAAGGGGGCAGTGTGGCCCCACAGGCTTGGAGACCCAGGTGTGCCTGGGTTAGCTTCACCCTGCAGGGGAAGTGCAGCACACACCGTCCTGGCCACCCTGGGTCCTGGGAAGAGTGGTGTTAAGTGGTCTCCATGGAGATGACCCTGTTCCTCCATATCATACCCCTCCCTGCCACAGCAGAATTGTCCCTCCACTGCCCTCAATCCCCCACAGAGGAGCAGTCCATGTGACCAAGGGGCTCTGCCTGCCACAGCTGGTGCCCACTTTAGGACCACACAATGAGCCCAGGACCTGGAAGACAGCCCTACAGACTTGAGTCCAGCTTCTTGTGTCTAACTCTGCCCTGCGCTGAGCGTGTGGCACAGGTGTGCAGCCTGCTTGGGCAGACACTGGAGCAGACACCCACTGAGTCCACCCCACACACAGCCAGGGGAGCTCAAGGAGCAGGAAAAGTGAATGCAGTTCAGCATGTCACTGGCCACATGCCTGGCACAGTCAGACCTGGGAACGTGCACGGTGCCCCCTCTTCCTCCTACAGTTGTCAACCCCATGACTCCTTTATTTTCTGTGGTGCTGGGGACAGAACCCAGGGCCCCCACAGGCTGGGCAAGTGTGCTCCACCACGCCGCAACCCTATCCTGAATCTGTGGCCATTGCTCTATGGTGCTGGCCTTGGAGAGCATCCCAACCACAGGATCCTGTGTCCTCTCAGCTCACCTTGCTGGAGAAGCAGGGATGAGGGACCTGAAGGCTCCTCACTCACGGGGGCCTAATGGGCCAGCTCTGTCCTACCTGTGGGGAGCCGGCTCTGTCCTGCCAGGGAGCAGCAGCCGGGCAGGGACAATAGCCGTGTCGGGGAGGTATGAGCAGATCTCCAGGACCCGGGACCGAGACCTGCAGATTTAGGAGGCATGAGTCTCCCATGCAGGGCCCCGAGGTAGGGGTGCATCTGCCAGTGCCGGGGCCAGCAGGACCCGGGTGGGGACAGAGCCGGGGGTGGGCATGGGAAGCAGAGGGGAATGTGGAATAGAAGCCATGAGGATGCGGGCACCCATGCAGGTGGGAGGACCCCAGCTTCCCTTGGAGTGAGGCAGGAGGCTTGCCCAGTTCTGGCTGAGGAAACCCAGGGCAGAATGGCAGTGGCCTGGGTCAGAGTGATGGCTGCCAAGGTGGTGATGACTGACCAGATCTGGGTCTGCTGAGGTGAAGCCAACATGGCTTTGTGACAGCAAGTTCCTCTTCGTGTGGTTGGCATCATCATGACCCGAGAGGCCCTGTCCTAGTACAGAACACCTTGCCTGGCGGGAAACCCAGGCTGGAACTGAGCTTGCTGATCAGCTCCGTTCAGATTGGGAGAACGGCCTGGGCTGCAGGTTACTCATGTCTTCCCTGGATCAAGGAGGCGGAGAGAGGCTGTGCGTGGGGGCTGAGGGCACAGTGGGGGCCCGTGGCCTTGGCCCAAGCCAGGAGGCTGAGAGGGGCTCTGGGCCTGCCGTCCCTGGCGCCCAGCACAAGGGTGTTCGCGGGACAGAGGCACAGGCCTGGAGCAGGAATGAATGTCCAGGGGAGGCGGGCTGTGACTACAGACTGGGGAACCACAGGGGCCGGCTTCAGACCCCTCCCTCCTGCCTACCACGCGCGCCGTATCCCTAGGGCCCTTCATCTTGCTCTGCTTCAAGACCCACTTAGGACTGAGCCGTCTTCCCCGATACTCCAGCCCCGGGAAGCAGAGAGGCCCTGGCCATGGTCAGCCCTGCCGTGGGCTGGAGGACAACCCCTGCACTACAGCTGCCTCCTCCACCTCAGGTGGTAGAACACGGCCCCCCAGGCCAGGGTCCCACGGGCGAGAGGACTGAGGCCCCCAGCTGCCTTTCACAAATGCTGGCTGCAGGCGAGGGGCCCGGCACTTGGTGCCAGCAGGACGGAGGCAGTGCCACTGCAGACCTGGCAGCCTGGGCAAATCCGCCCCCTCCTGGGCCTTGACGTTTTGGTAAAGACTGCTCTTGTCACTCATTAAGCACGATTGTGTCAAGTTCTCAGGGCCACCTGTCTACAGGAGAGTGACATGGTCCAAGCAGGAGGTGACACCGACAGAGGCCCGAGGCTCCCAGTGCCAGGGCGATGTGGGGATGGTGGCTCACGGTCCTCCAGTGCCTCTCGTTCCTAATCAGAGCCATCCTCCTGAAGGCCCACAGCCCCTGCAGACCCAGCAGGGCCTTCTGCTCGGCCACTGAAGGCACCACAGGTAACCAGGGTGGCACCTGGGTCTCTGGGGTAGGGAAAGTGTCCCTGCAGGTTGATGACATGCCTGGCGCTGACCAAGGTTACAGCCAGAGTGGGCTACACAGTAAGCTCAAGGCCAGCCCAGGGTACACACAGAGACCCTGTTTCAAAAAAAAGCAGAAATAGGGAAAAAATAAACTAAAAAGATGACCTGCATTAACTCAGGAACGGGAAGGTGTGCAGGAAAGGAAAAGTCACTGTTACGTCACATGTTTGAGGTGTGAAGAAAATTCACAGGGCCACGCCCTGCCTACAGTCTCAGCCACATGTGACGTGAGGACGGAGACACCACAGCGGAGTTCAGGAAGCAGCCCCTGGGGGTTATTTCTGGATATGGAAGTGAAACCCCAGAACTACAGGCTGAACTTCAGCTTCTGCAGACAACAAGGGGTGGACAAGAAGCCCTGAAAACTACAGAAGGCTTTAACTTGGGTGGAAAACGGAAACCGAATGTAAAGTGCCAGCTCCAAGTAACGGGCAGGGATCTCTGGTCTAGCCTAAGGTTTTTGGGTTTTTTTTTTGTTTTGGGGGGTTTTTTGAGACAAGGTCTCACTATGCAGCTCAGGCTGGCCTTGAGCTCACTTTGTAGCCCAGGCTGGCGTCAAACTTGCAATGATCCTCCTGCCTCAGCATCCCAGGTGTGTGCCACCATGCCTGGCTGTGTCTCCTTGGTTTTGTGCTGCCCCCTCGGTTTCCAATGTCACAGTACTCACTTCCTAAGTGGCACTTAGGTCCGCTTGGAGCTTCGCCGCATTGCAGGCCTCAGTTTCCCCTTGCAGACCCCGTGTACCCCTGGTGGTCCTGAGGGTGGCGGCCAGGTGCAGGAGGAGGCAGTGGGTATGGAGGCCTCTGTGTGTACAAACACCCGCCTCCTCCCCCGTGGACCGGATGTGGGACCTGGAACAGAATGGGTTGCTTTTGAGCTCTAAATCGGGCTCTGTGGGCTGAGAGCAGGGGCTCAGATGTAAAAATAGCAAACAGAGAAGGCGTGGGCCAGCACTTCCACCCACGGCGGGTGGGATAGGACTTCCCAACAGGGCCTGACGTTGTCATGCTAGGTAGGAAGTGGAGTCAAAGAGGGCAAAGCTCAGGCCACCTTGGCAGGCACCCGGTACAAGCCCTTCCTTGCCTCCAGGCTGTGCCTGGATGTCTGGCCCAGCTTGGTCCTCATCTCTGGGAGCCCTGCTCCGCCCTCTGACCCTTCAGGCTGGCAGAGGCCCGGCTGGGACAATGTCGGCAGAGCCACAGGCTGGGGCCACCGCAGTGACATGTCTCCGAGTGGGGTGCTGTGCTGGACAGTGACAGGACCACAGGCTGGCCCTGGGCAGGGCGGGGCCTTGGAGGGTAGGCTGGGGGTGGCTGAGCCAGAGCCTGGCCCTGTGTCCTCATCAATAGCCCAGCACGCAGCCCAGCCTGGAGCCACCTCGTGCCGCCTCCCCAGAAGCCATGGGGAGTGGAAGCTGGCCTGGGTGGGAAGGTACAGGTCCCAGCCTGCCTGTCAGACATGTGCCTCCCCAGACCCTTGTCTACCCTTGGGCACCTGCCGCTTTGCTCCCTCCAGTGCTGCACTGTGGCTGGGACCCCGTGTGCCCAGCACTGTCCCCTAGGGTGAAGCTGGCCCCACCGGAGCAGGCAAGCAGCGATTGGAGAGGCCCAGCAGGCAGCCTGGGAAGGGATGGCTTGGTGTCATCCTGGGGCCTCTGCGGGCCTGGGGCTCCCGGGCACTCTGGGCATGGGACCAGTGGGCAGCTCTGCCTCGTGGCCCAGGCAGGGTCAGAAGAGGATGAGGGAGGGGGAACAGGAGGGTGAAGTTTTAAAAAGAGAAGTAAAGAATGTATTTTTGTGTGTGTGTGTTGTACCGGGGATTGAACCCAGGGCCTTCACACTGAACTGCACCCCTAGCACTTTATTTAATCTTGCTAAATTGCTACATTGCCCATGCTGGTCTTGAACTTGTGATCCTCCTGCCTCAGCCTCCGAGAGTGCTGGAATCACAGCGTACACCACCACACCCAGCCAGCAAAGGACTTTCTAATAAAGTGGTAGTGAGGGCTGGACCAGGCTGACTCTGAGGCCGGTATCTAAGGGCGGCGACCTAGAGGGCGCTGAGGTGGAAAGGGCCTGGTCGTTTTTTCTAGTGGTGGAGACAGGGCCCGCGGTCCTAAGTCAAGCCTGAGGGCGGTGCGGGATCACGGGGTGTGGACTCCGAGGCTGGCAGTCGCACAGCACCTGCTCCTGCGCTGTGCTTGCCAGGCTGCCCACCAGCATTTAGTGTGCACCTACTGTGTGCAGGTGCAGACTCTAGGAACACGCCCACGGCCAGCACCCGCCCTCCTTCTCCTGGCGGAGGGCAAGGACTTGGAGGCTCCCAGGCCCCAAAGTTCAGCTTCCACAGCTTGCCAACTTCACACTGCAGGAGACCAATAGTTAGGGCCATAGGTTTGGGGGCCCGGCGGGTGGGAGCCCTGCACTGGGCCTTTGTAGGCAGGGCGATCAGCTGGAGCGTGGGCGCGGTGCGGGGCAAGCTGAGGGGCGGGACCTTATTGGGGCGGGGGTTCGGAGTCTGGACTAGGGGCGGGCCCTGGGGGCGGGCCCTGGGGCGGGGCCTGGGGCGGGCCGGCGCTAGTTGCGGGCGGGTGACGGCGCAGGCGACCGAGGTCGGAACCACGGCTGGATCGGGCCAGCGGGCCTGAGCACAGCGCAGCAGGTAGGGCGCGGCGCCCGCCGCTCCGGCTCACATGGTGTCCGACGTGGGGCTGCTGGGGGTGCGGGGAGCGCGGTCACCAGAGCCTAGGGGCAGTCGCCACGTCGGTCTGCGTCTGGCCCGGGTCCCTAGTCCCTCTTCCTTCCTAAGGCCGCCCCTCGGGCGACTGCTGCCGCCGCCGCCGCCGCCCCTTGACACGACCTACCCAGCGGGGCCCAGGCATGGAATCTACTGACAACCTTTTCCGTGTTTCCCTGATACCAACTTTCTGACCCACCACCTGTTGGTCCTGACTCACACTGGAGTGTGAATGACTGATAGCACGAGGGTCGGAGGAGTCAGGATCGTGGAAGGGACCGCAGAGGCTGGGTGGGGAACGCGTGGGCCCCTGGCCCTGGACCCCAGCCTTCCTGCTGCACTGGGCCTGGGCCTGTAGCAGCCATCGGCCACCGTCAGGACCCTGAAAACCCCACACTCCTCGTTGTGCTTCAGTTGGCTCACCTGTCACCACTGATGACAACCGTGCCTCCCAGAGGTGGCCCTGACCTGGGGCGGGTGCTCTGTGGGGACGACCCGGTTACCTGGTGGGCAGCATGCTCAGCTAGGCCAGCCTGGAGGGGCTCAGCAGGGGTCGCCTGCTGTCACAGTGATGGTGGGGACCTGGGTTCCAGTCTGCCCGGCTTCAGCTCTGTGCCACCGGGGAGCCTTGTCCTGGTGGGCTCTGGCACACAGGGCCAAGCAGAGGCTGGGCTCCCCAACTTTGCTAGACGCGCAGTAAGGCCAGGGACGGTGGGCTCCCTTCAGCGCCCCCTCTCCATTTCTGGCCTTTGGTCCTGTTTGGGGCACACCCTGGCAGGGGCTGACCAGACGGACAGGTTGATGGCCCCATCCAGGGCCATCTGGCAAGAGGGGCGCTGACCGGGCCCTGGGCTTTTGGGGGGAATCCCTGGCCTACAAGGACAAGAAGGGGTCCCCCAGGAAGATGGGGCTGAGCACAGAGGAAGTGGGCACCAGGCTGCCGTGGCCCTTCCTGTTCACGTGGACAGAGGAAGTGGGGTGCTGAGTCAACCCTTGCACTCCCACAGCTCCCGTGGGCACAGACACACGTGCGGGTCTGCAGATGGGGGGCCAGGGCCCCAGGGGGACAGCAGGCCACCCTTGGAACAGGAGGGTGGCAGGGAGAGCGGGGATCAGGGCGGGATCCTTACCCACTGCTGAGCTCAGCCAGGAAGCCCCACTGCTGCCTCCTATGTCAGAGAAGGCTGCAAACCACTTTCCACCTTAGGGTAGCTTGGAGCGACCTGGGGCTCCTGGCAGCTTTTTGTGGTCCTCAGGGCTGCCATGTCCTGGCTGGACAGCGCTGGGGCCAGCTCTGCTTGGCCATGTTGAGGGTGCAGGGACAAAGTTCAGGAGTCCTTGTTTCCACTTGTGTTTGTCCCACAGACAAAGGCCCAAGTCCATCAGGAGAGGCCAGTGTTGGGGACACCCTGATATCTCCTGGGTTCTGTCCTCAAAAGGCTATCATGGGGACACTGTGGGCCAGCAATCATGGCACCCCCTGCCTGCCTTTCGCTGGCTGGCCCACTGATGGCTCTGTGATAACCCCAGGTGCGGGGAGGTTTGTGGATAGGAGGCGGCATCTCTGAGCCAGTGTGGACCACCATAGAGATAGGAACAGGGTGGTAATAAATGACCAAAGTGGCCTGTGGCCTCCTTGGCAGGGCCTGGAGTCCTCCCAGGGTAGGGCCCCTCCCTGTCAGCCTTTGCCCCCCCCCAGTGGCCCTATCTGGGCAGCCAGACCTGGGGACAGTCCTCCAGTGAAGAGGGCAGACAAGAAGCTCAGGTGACATGGCTGCCCTCAGTCTCACAGCCATGGCCCAGGAATGACACCTCTTGCCCTTATTTTTCATTCTAAAGCTGGGTGATGGTGGCCCCTAATCATATCCATAGGACTTGGGCTCAGGGCCAGCCCCCCCAAATCCCATGAGCCCCAGGGGATAGGGTGAGAGGGGAGACAGCTCAGGATGGCTGGATTTGGGGCAAGGGGCCGCACGGTGCTTGAGATGCCAGGGCTCCCAGGGCAAGTGGGGGCCTCCAGGTGCCCGGCTGGCCCCCCTCCCTTCCTCTTTCTCCCCATATGCTGCTGTGACTTCTGGGACCCTAGCTCCAAGGCTGCTGGAGTGGCTCCCTGCCCTGGCTGGATCTCTGGCCAAAGCCTATGAGGGCAGCCATGGCTGCACCAGTTCTGTTGGATCATCCTTGCCAGTTACTCTCCGGAAAGGTGGGGCTTGGCTGCCTGGGGCAGTCGCCCGGGGAAGCCAGTGGGCACCTCCTGCTGTCCACACCTGGATTCCCTGCAACCTAGTCCGATTCCTAGCAGTGCCCTTCCTTCCTCATGAATCAGATGTTTACTAAGCCTGATGAGTTTCTGCAGGGCGGGGCAGGGGTGGGAGCAGGCACTGGCCTGCTCCAGTCCAGGAAGGGAGGCCGGGTCTGGCCCGCACCTACCAGGCTGGCAGGGTGCTGGCTGAGGTGAGGGGTGTGCTCCTGCGGCGGAGGGGTGCTCCTGTGGGGAGGGGGTGCTGAGTCAGCTTCCCGGGGCTGCTGTGTTCCTAGCCTTGGCAGCAGCCTGCTTTGGGCGGCAGGGCTCCTCTTGTGCAATGGAGTTCGATCTGGTCCACCTCATGGGATTGTCAGGACGAGAGAGCCTCGTGGGAGAGGCTAGAGGCCATGTCTGAGGCTTGTGCTGGGTGTTCCTGCCCTTGACCGTGCGTGGCCTGGCAGTTCCATTTTATGGAGTTCCTCCTGCCTGGGCAGAGGGGTGCTGTGATCTTGAAACACTGTTCCATGGCATTAGAGGGCCCTGTGTCCCACACTCTGGGTAGCCCTGCCCACTGCCCGGAGCCAGGTGCAGGTCTGCTGAGGCCCTGGCCTTCACTGCGCTGACCCCAGCCAAGGGAGAGGAAGGGGCCAGGACTGTTCTGGGGGCCTAGAGGGGCTATATGGGCCTTGGCTGTGCTGGGTGAACCCTGCTTAAGGAAGCTGCTGCCCCCAGCCACCACCCAACTGCATGCTTCCCCCATCCCAACCCGTGGGCAGTGGGCATGGTGACCTGTGTCCGCCCGTCTGCTCTGGGCTCTCCTGCAGTAACTGAATGCTGAGCCTGCGGTGCCTGTCAGAAGGACGAGGGCACCAGGAGCTGGGCACTCCCTGCTGGCCTCAAGTGGGTGGCACTGGCGGACTTGGCTGGGCTCTTTGATGCTGGCTGCTGCTGTCCCCACCTGTGTTTAACTCTCTCTGTTGTCGGAGGCAAGTGTGCCACCCTCCTGGCAGCTGGCCCGCCCACTTCACAGTCTCCAGCTGGATACCAGCATGCCATTGTGCTGCAGCTTCGGTCTTGGCCCAATTCGCCAGGAGTCCTTCACCACCTTGCCCCGTGGGCTCCGGCGTCCAGCTGAGGCAGAGACCCGTCCACTCCGGACCCAGGCTCATTGGCGCCCACAGCCAGCCATACAGATGGGAAAGCTGAAGCCTAGTGGGAACAGAGCCCCCAGGTGTGGAGGCACCACGATCGTTCTCTTCTCTGGGCTGCTCCTTCTGAAAGGAGTGTTGGTGCCAGGATTGGAATCAGTCCCCAGCCACTGGCCACAGAAGTGTCCCAGGAAGCTGGCACCTAAGGCAGGTCCCAGTAAAGGGTGAGTGGTGGGGAGGGACAGGGAAAGCTGGCCCTGGAGCCCTGAGGGGCTGGGGGTGGAGTGCCGGGAGCAGCAAAGTGGCCCAGAGACCCCAAGGACCCAGCAGCAGGTGCTGACCCTCTGGGGGCTGGGCTGGCAGCACTGGGGGTTGGGCCCGGCAGGCAGGTTGGTGGTCAGCTGGGTGTGTTGACTACGGCAGGAAAAGGATGGGTCCCCTGGGCGTGGGGCCATCATCACCTTCTGTGGCTTGAAACCTCTAGGAGCACAGAGGTAACCCCCTGGGGCTGGCTAGGCTTAGATGGCTTAACCAGGCCACACTATGTGACCCGGCATCTGTCACCTCCTCTGGTCAGGACAGGGACAGGAAGTCCAGCTGCATGGGGAATGTGAGAGTGAGAGGTGGGATACATAGCAGAGACCCACTAGGAGCATCAAGTGTGGCCTCCCTGTTGACCAGAGCTAGTGGCACGCAATCCAGCCTGCAGCTGGACTCGTGCTGCCCAGTGTGTACCCATCTTGGGTCAGGACTGTACCCCACTGGCCACCTGCTGCTTGGGTTCTGTCCTGAGCACCTAGTCTTGTCTGCATCCTGCTTGGGGCAGGGGACACTGCTCAGGGACCTCACCCTGCCAGCCTGTGCCCAGCACCACAGAGCTAGAACCCTCAGTCTGCACCGGCTCCTTGCCACAGGGGGCTTGGGGCTTCTCTGGGGTGGAACCAGAGAGGCAGGAGGCTCTGAGGTAGCTTGGGGGTCCAGGTCTAGAACTAAACCCACCTGGGGCCAGCTGAGGGGCTCTGAGACTGTGACAATAGCCTTTGCATTTGCTGGAGGACGTCACCAGGATGATCAACCACTGAAGCTGGCAGGGGCTGTGCCCACTCAGGGACAGGAAGCAGCTTGGGGGGAAGATGGTTGAGGAAGGCTCACTCTGCCCCAGTGGCCCCTGGGCCTTGCCCCAGGGGCTCTGCCTGAAGCCAAGGTCCCTGCGGCAAGCAGCTGTTCAGGGCTGGCTCACTCCAGGACCAGGCCCAGTCCCCCAAGAGCCAGGTTGCTAGAGTGGGGTATGAGGTGCCACGGTGGGTACCTCTTGAGGGCTTCTCAGTGTGGGAGCAAGAAGAGGACCAGCAGGGGCTGAGGTGTTTCCAGAACTCATGTGGGTCAGGGGACCACCCATGTCCCCTCCCCTGCAGCTGTGGAGCTAGGTGAGGAGAAACCACATGGAGGGTTACAGGAAGGCCTGAGACCGAGAGAGAGACAGGGCCCACAGAGGCCTTTGGGAGCAGGTGAGAGGGATCTGAAGAGACTGAGTGACCTTGGGCCCAGGTGGTTTTGCCTTCTCCAGCCCTGTCCCTACCCCTGCTGCCCACCCCTGCTTCTTTGCTGGGTTTCTGGCTACTGGTAGCATGCTCCTGGAGTGGGGGGCATCCCCAAACTTCCATGGAAGAGCCATGGTACTTCCTCAGGTGGCATAGCTGCTGCATGAAGTCCCCACCAGGAGCCCTGCTGACCTCCCGAGGCTACCTCGCCCTGTGTATCCCAGGTGGGCTGAGCACAGATGGGACATCCAGGGTCAGATGACACAGCTGGCTGGCAGGGTGGAAACTTCCCCTGGGGGAGCTGAGACCAAGGTGGCAGGGGGCCCTGCTGGGTAGCCTGTCCCTCTGAGGAAGGGCGGGGTCTGGCAGCTGAACCCACAGAACCAAGGGAGTGAGCAGCTGCAGGAACCCCCCACACCTACCCTGCTGCCGCCTGAGGACTGGAGGGCACTGTCACCAGCCCGGCCTAGGGATCGGGGGACCTTGGGGTGCCCTGAACAGGCAGAGGTAGGCCAGTCAACAGTGGGGCAACAGCAGGTCAGCAGGCAGCGTGAGCAGTGTCAGCATGGTGGACCCCAGGGGAGGGGGGAGCCCCAAGTCTGAGCTCATGCCCCCCTGCTGTGGTGTCAGAGGAGAAGGCAAGACAGAGTGGGGGGCAGCCCCACAGAGGGCAGCACGGCGGCTGGGGGGAGTTGGTCTTTTGCCCACCCCTCCTGTTGCTGCTGCCAGTGAGGGGCCCCAGGCCTTTGCCCCACTGGGCCTCTGAACAGTAGGGTGGTGTGAGGCATCTGGGAACATCCAGGCAGCCCTGCAGCAGCACCCTGAGTCACCACGTCCACCACCCAGGCCTGGAGGAGGAACAGTCTGCTCTCAGTTCCCTAGCGGGGTCTGGCCGCTCCTTCTGTCCCCCTTCCCGCCTCATCTTGTGGCCCTCCCCGTTTCTTCTTCTGTCTAGCCAGAGACCCAGGACCGCGGTGAACAGGGCCCTGGAACAGGGCCTGGATCATCACCTCAGGCCCCTCTGAGGGTGACTCCAGGAGGGAACCAGCAAGAAGACAAAGTGCACAAACCCTAAGGCCAGCTTAAGATTTACCAAGGAGTAGCCAGGCTCGTTGGTTCATGTCTATAGTCCCAGCTTTTCTGGAGGCTGAGGCAGGAGGATGATATGCACCCTTGAGTTCAAGCTTGACCAACTTAGTGCAATACTATCTTTAAAAAAATCACTAAGGAAAAGAAAGTCACAAAAAAGCCAGGCACGGTGGAACATACTTGTCATCCCAGGAGACTAAGTCTGAGGTCAGACTGAGCAGCTTAGCAGGATCCTGTCTTACTGGGAGAGGAAGGCCTGGGAGCACCCAGGGACATCAGGACTCCGTGAGGCCTCTCTGGGGACAGCCCCAGAGCAAGACACCTACCAACCCTGGTGAGGGCTGGGCCCAGGGCCTATGTGTGGACCCTGTACCGCCTTTGAGCCCTTTGCCCCTTGGACGCGGGAGTGACAGGAACCACCTGGTACTGATAAAGGTGCCCATCCCAAAAAGGGCTGAGGTGTAGCTCAACAGTAGGACGCTTGTCTGGGCTGTGTGGGCCCCGGGTTCCATCCCTGCTACCTGAGGGGGGGGCGGGTGAAAAGTAGAATGAAATGACACTGCACAGGGGTTGGGGACGCAGCTCCCGCTGGATAGGCAGGGAACTGAGATTCCTGGGCAGGCGCAGAGCCCAGGATGCACTATGGCCTGGTGACCTTGGAGCCCATGTAGGCAAGATGCCACGAGATGCCAGGCTAAGCATGTACGGACCCATGACTGTGAGGCTTCTTGTGGCCCACAGGGTGCCAGCAGGGATAAAGCCATGAGGAAAGGAGCAGATGGCAGAAACCAAGGCTCCTGACAGCCCGGCCAGTGTCCTGGTGTCTGAAGGCGTGACCCGCCCTTGCACTGACCCCAAGGCCCTGGTGCACTCTGCCCTTTGTCTGAGACCCTGTCCTTGCCAGCCCTTGCCTGCTCACTCACAGGTGTATTGCTCCTGGGACACAAGCTGCGGGCACATAGACGTGGACGGGCCACGGGCGTCACACGGGCGTGAGTCGGAGGTGGCTGCTTCCTTGGCAGCTGGTGGCTGAAGGCAGGGGTGCCAGGCATTCTGGGTCCCGGGGCAGGAGAGGTATCCCCAGGAAGGCTGGTGGTGGCAACTTCTGTCCCCTTGGCTGCTGGGGAGGGAGAGATGGATGGGATGGCTGGGCTTAGGGATATCCCAACCTGTGTGGGTCCCTTGTCCAGTCTGGGGTCAGCTTGAGGCTGAGCTCAGAGGAGGCCACCTGTCCTCTTGGTTCTGACAAAGGTACCCAGAGATTTCATGCCCACCCATGCTCCTTGGGCCCTGGAGGCTGAGGAGGCTTGGACTCGCGTTGAGGGTGTGCTATCCCTGGTCACCGCTCTAGTCCTCGGTCCTTGCCTTGTGGATCTGGACACTGAGGCTGGGGGTGGTGGCTGGGGAGGCCGAGGCCTCTGTGGGTGCCCTGCATGCAAACCTTGTCTCCGAGGACAAGTAGTGACATGCTTGGGCTGGATCTGCGGCTTCACTTGTTCGATGAGCCGTGCCTGGGTGTTGCGGGGAGGAGGGTGCCCCTGGGGGCTGTCGACGGGTTCTGCTCATGCTGCAGGGTGAACCCATGCCCGTGTCCTTCCGGGCACCATGCAGGCAATGGGGACGAGCAGGGAGGGGCAGAGGCCCCAAGAGCTGATGCTGGGGAGGTGAGGAGTGGAGAGGACGGCAGGGTGGGCTGGGGGAGGGCTGGGAGCAGAAGAGCGGGTGCTGCTGGGCAGAGGGTGCTGCAGAGGTGAAGCATGGAGACCAGAAGAGCTGGCCTGGGGCTGAGTGGACCCGTCCTGAACTTGGAGCAGAGACGCCCCAAGGACGTCTTCAGGGGTGATCAAGTTGTTGCCAACAGACCCCCGGTGAACAGTTGTCCCTGGAGTTAGCCTGCCCCCACAACCCCAGGGCTCCCACTCCTCAGAGGGGAAGCTGAGGCTGGAATGGGCCCCGCCCAGTCTAGGGGGCATGTAATCAGACCTGCCACCAGGGTCTGAGCATGGAGCATCTTTCTCCTGTGGAGCTGGCAGGGGGCAGGTTGAGAGGTGTCTGTTTGTGATGAACTGGTGCGTGAACCCTGGAGCAGCCATCTCTGCAGGCTGAGCCCTGGGGCAGGAGACCCCCACATTGTCCTAGGCCCAGGCCGACCCTCCCTCCCTGTCCCCCTGACCCAGCCAGAGCTCCGTTCTAAGTGTGGGTGCCAGGGACTCTGGGAGAGGAAGGCCTGGGAGCACCCAGGGACATCAGGACTCCATCAGGCCTCTCTGGGGACAGCCCCAGAGCAAGACATCTACCAGCCCTGGTGAGGGCTGGGCCCAGGGCCTATGTGTGGACCCTGTACCGCCCTTGAGGCCTTTGGCCGTTGGACAAGGGAGTGACAGGGATGGCCTGTGCTCTCCACCCTGAGTGATGCCTAAGCCCCTGGGGCCTCTGAGCCCTTAGCGCTGTGTCTTCCAGGGCTGCTGGCCAACGCCTCAGTGTCAGCCTTTCTCTGACACTGAGTTCAAGCTTGGCTAACTTAGTGCAGTACTATCTTTAAAAAAATCACTAAGGAAAAGAAAGTCACAAAAAAGCCAGGCATGGTGGAACATACTTGTCATCCCAGCTTCTCGGGAGACTAAGTCTGAGGTCAGACTGAGCAGCTTAGCAGGATCCTGTCTCTACTGGGGTGCATAGCCCGGCCCACTGGCCAGTGCTGTCTGGAGGCCCCGTTGCCCCGTAGCAGTCCCGGGCATTGACAGGAAGTAGCTACTGCCTGCTGGACATCAGTCCTTTGGCTCCCTTCTTGCAAGTCTGATGAGCTGAGTCTTGTGTTCGGAGCTCTGAGCTTAGAGGGCTGGCTCCCACCACCCTGGGGTGTGACCTCATGTGTGGACTGAGCCCACCCTCCCCCTGATCATCTGTTTCTTGGGCCCTAGGGATTCCATGAGCCCCAGGCCCATGGGGAGAGCTGGGGACACGTGCGGGGACACTAGGAGGCAGAGTTGTGCCCTGTATGTGAAGGGTCTAGGGAAGGTGGTGAGCTAGGTGGTTCCTGGATGCAGAGGCAGGAGAACCACAGGGAGTGAGGCAGCCAAGGCCTGGGGAGGCCGGGGTAGAGATGTGGGGACAGGAACCCACCAGGCTGTTCGCAGGGGAAGAGACCGAGTGGGGGAGCTGGTCCTGCGGGACAGGTGGGTGGGGCCCGGGCCAGTGGTGAGCAAGAGCCCGGCAGGTGTGGGGTAGGTGTGCTGTGCTGGGCCAGCTGGCGACCTCAGGCGTGGGGCAGGCAGTGGGAAGCCAGGGCGCCGTGCACGCCCAGGCAGGGCAGCGCCTGTCCAGCCACACATCACGGAGCTGGCTCCCATGACAGCCACCAGGAAGCATGGTTGGACCTGGCCAAGCTGGCCATGCATCCTTGGGAAGAGCTTGAGAGTCCCACACGAATTCACTTCCTGGGCTGCCGCAGCCGAGCTGGGCACAAGGGTTGTAAACAGCTGAGGCCAACTTTCTCTGGTCCTGGAGGCAGAAGTGCAGAACCCAGATGCAGGACGCCGGTGCTCCCGGGCTCTGCGGAGCACCCTCCTTGTTAGTCCAGTGGAGGGGGGACAGCCACCTGTGGTGTCCTGGGGCTGGGGCTGCGTCGTTCAGGTGTCACTCGGTATTTACACGGCCTTCTCCAGCCGTGTGGTGCTCTCCTTTAGTCTCCCCCTGCTGTACTAGGCTTTGAACCCAGACCCTATTTTTATTTTGGGACAAGGTCACTCTTTGAGCACAGACTAGGCTCAAACTTGCGATCCTCCTGCCTCAAGCTCGCAGAGTCCTGAGATCACACTGTGTGCTGCTACACCCCAACACACTTCTGTCAGTACCTTCAGGACCCACCTGCTTAGTCCAGGATGAGAGGCTTACTACAGCCAAAGGTCATGTTTACAGGCCAGGGCGTAGGACATGGCCATGCCTTTTGGGGATCTGCCCTTCGAGCTGCTGTAGCCACTGCCTCTAATCAGGACCCTGCCTCCTAAGCCACCCTGCTTTGTGCCCAGGACCAAGTTTCTAGGTCCTGGAGAACCCCTTCCTCATCACACAATGTGGCGCACTGGTCAGGCCCGGCTGCAGGGCGGACCTGTGCCTCCTGGACAGAGCCGCTGCACTCATCCCGTTCTGAGAGAGAGCTTGAGCTTTTCCCGCTGGGTGCCTTCAGCCTCCCCAGCTCAGAGGCCTCCTGAGCCAGGAAGATCCCCAGCCCGAACACCTTGTGCCCAGGTCCCCCTGCAGGTAACCAGCAGCATCCGGTCAGCCGTGGGGGTCCTGGATGCCAGGAAGTTGGTTTCGGTTCTACGCCACCCTTCTCTGGGTGTGGGCCAAGGGAGAAGCTTCCTCTCTGACCCTCCTAGAGTGCAGGTGACAGCTGGACCAGCTCTGCAGCTGAGGGGGGCTGAGGTGGGGGCTGTGCAGCCCGGGGTGCCAGGGCAGGGCCTGCAATGCCCGCTGCAGACAGCGCCTCTGGACTGTGTGTGCCGTGCACCGGGCAGGCTGGGGCTCAGTCGCACAGCAAAGGCTCTCTCTCCTCTTCCAGGCCGACCCTCAGGCCTGGGCCTGGCCCCCACCGGCCTAGTAAGTGCCCCACCCCTGACCTCAGTGGGGCATGGGGCTGGCGGCTGAATGTGGCAGCCCAGGCAGGGGAGGGCGGAGGACACATGCTGCCCAGTGCTGCTGACCTCAGCTGTGCCCCAGCCGAACATACCTCCTTGTGGGGATAGTGGGGGCTCGTTGCCATGGTTACCAGAGCAGTGTGAAGGTCACAGAGTCACCAGCATGAGGGGGTCGTGAATGTTCTCTGTGTTCAGGAACAGGAATGGCAGTGTTGTTTAGTACAGGGGGGTGGTGGTGGAAAGGCATGGAGAGAAACTGAGGCTCAGAGCCAAGGAACCTGCAGAGGTCACATCAACCCCAGGCCCCCAGGAGCTGTGGTTGGAGAAGCCCAGCTGGAGTCCCTGCACAGCCATCCCTCGCCTCTGCGCCGTAATCTCTCCTGTCGCAGGCTGCGCCTGAGGTGGGACCCAGGTCCCAGCCAGCTCCGCCCGTGCCTGTCTGTGTGTGCAGGCCCTGGTGGGACGGGCAGGCCTCAGCCTTGTGCACGCAGAAGGCACTTCCCCAGACTGGCTGCCTGGTGAGTCCTGGTAGTCCTGCCCTGGGCCCCATCCCTGGCTGCCTCTTGCAGCTCCCCTGAGGCCAGCCCCTGGTGATTCCCCTGCATGTTTGGCAAACTCTCTCCTCCACCCACCCTGGACCACTCTTCTGGCCCAGTGCACACGGGGCTCACACCCTTGCCAGGGCCTGCACTTGCTCTCCATCTGGGAGCCGCCCCCAGGTACCCCTACTCTGCAGTTAGGGGCTCTACACCTGCCCTTAGCCCTACTGTACTCTCCCCTCCACAGGAGAAGAGGCCCCCCGTGAGCCCAGCTGTCTGTCTATCTGCTGTGCCCAGCTTTGTGCTGAAGGCATGGCCTACCACTGACCACCCCCAAACATTGAGACTGGCACAGACCGGGAGAGTGGAGCACCAGTGCCCACCCCAAGAGGCTCCATGTACTCGGCTCAGGCGCCCCAGCCTCTAGGAAGTAGCAGAGGTCTGCAGCCAAAACAGGTCTCTTAGTAATAGGGCTGGGACAGGGAGCCAGCATGGACACCCAGGCCTGTGGTTGGGTGCTCCACCAGCCAGCAATGGGGGAGGCCTGCAGGGCCATCAGCACAGGGACCAAAGGTAGAGGTAAAATTGGCATGGGATGGCCAGGGGCCTTGTGGACCAGGAACATCCTGCAGTGCTCAGGGAGCTCTCCTCTTCCTAGCTGCCTCCTCCCTAGGATGCTGTCGTTGCTGGGACAGGTGCTTGGGAAGGGAAGCGGGGTAGGCAGCAGTCCCTGTCCCTGGCTTCCTGGTGGGACCTAGCTGGAGAAAGGAGCTAGATTTGAGGGACACAAGGAGGCTCTGCATGTGGCCCAGAGGAAGGGCCTGGGGTGATGCTTTGCTACCGAGACCACAATGCGCTTTCCAGTAAGCCAGGAGGCCACAGGCCTAGCAAGGGGTGGGGACACACAGAGGACTGGGAGGTGGCAGCATGCGCCCAATCTGTCTTGGGGTCAGAGGGCACTGAGGTGGCCACCTTGGGAACCACAGGTCCCCAGTGCAAGAGGCTCAGCTGTCTGTGTGGTTCAGAGGGCAGAGTGGGCAGCCATATCCCCAGGGGAAGGAGTGTGCTGAGGAGAAAGGGACCCCCCCAATGGGGGGGTCAGGAGTGAGCCCTGTATGGGTGTCAGCAGTGGTTCTGTGCTGGGCCCCACCAGGGGCCCCAGGGAGATTTGTGGTTTGCTGGTGCAGAGCCAAGCATGCAAGAGGTGACCAGAGGACCCAGCAGGGAGCTTTCTGCGGGTGGGGGCAGCTGGCCTGGGTGCCCCGTGAGCACTGTGGGCTCAGGAGCAGAGGCGTGTGCCCAAAGCCCTCAGGCTAAGCACGCTGGGAGGGGGCAGCCCTTCGCCCCAGCTGGCTTCCGGGCCCTCTGGTGTGGAAGGGAGGAAATGCTCCTCGGGCAGCTGTGGAGCTACTAACAGGAAGTCCCACTGAGGAGGAAGCCCTGGTGGCCAAGGCCACAGATGCAGCAGGACTGAACTCAGTAGCACACACTGCACAGGCGGCCCTGTGGGTGGCCAGGCCCCGGCCGCCTTGTGGAAGATGCCTGCTCCAGGTCGTCCCCATGGCCTGTGAGCCACATGGCCTCCCTGGGCCCCAGGACTTCAGCCCCCAGCAGGCTCTCGGGCCAGAGAGCCATGTGCTGGATCAGCACAGTCAGGTCAGTGAGGCAGCTTGGATCAGGGCTTGGGAGGCGCCAGCTGGCCACCTGCAGGACTGCAGGAAGGGGTGGTGGCTGCAGGGCTCCTGGGACCATGCCCAGGCCCGGGCAAGGCAACAGGCTGTGGGGAGAGGGGCTGCTGCGGAGCTCAAGGGTGCACACAGAGCTGTGGGTCCAGAGCAGGGGGGCTGCCTAGGCTGCTGAGCTGCCCTGTCCATGTCCTGCCTGGGTGGCCTCTGGTCCGGATACTGTGTGCGACTGTCCCATGAGTCCCTGGGTGTGTGCATCTATGCTGGGGACAGAGAGAGCTAGGTGAAGTCCCCAAGCCCCACACAGGAGTGCTGTGCTCAGGGACCTGCCATGGACAGCGACCTCCCAGGCATCAAGGGACCTGCTGGCTGGGGACTGTCCTCTGGAAATGCAGGCTGGCCACCTTCCTCTGGCCCCAGTGGGAACTCTCTCCTGGCTTATTGTGGGCTTTTCTTATATTTCTGTACTGGCATCTTTGTGCTGAGCTTCATCTCCAGCCCTTTTTATTCTGAGACAAGGTCTTACCAAGTTATTAAGTTGCCCAGGATGGGCTTAAACTTGAGACCCTCCTGCCTCAGCCTCCCAGAGTGGTGGAATTACAAGTGTGTGCCACCATGTCCAGTGTTACTGGGCCTTTCTAGGAGATTTTAGTTTTGATTCTCTCACAGACACCAGTTCTGGGAAGAGGAAGGAGGGGAGGGAACAGAAGGGGAGGGCTGTGGGGTGGTGTAAGGAGTGACTGCAAGACTATGTGGGGGACACCTGGCCTGCTCATCCATAGCACCGTACCACTGTGTGCCAGGAGGGGAAGTGGTGGGCTGGGCAGGGGCGGGGGTGGCAGGCACGTCATCAGCTACTAGATGTCTGGCTTGGGGCTGCTCTGCTTCTCCAGTTTGTAGGGACCTCAGCAGCGGTGTGAGGATGGGTGGTTGTTCGGAGTGCTGAGCTGGGGGGTCCTGAAGGGCACAGGGCTGGGCCATGGGGAGCACCAGGAAGCCAGGTCCCACGCCTGCCCACCCAAGGCCTAGTGTGAAACACAGATGAAGCACAGGCTGGGCCGGACGTCCAGGGAGAACATGCTGGGGACCATGCACACAGCCTCACTGCCTGTGGGGCCCGGGGGGGTGAGTGTGAGTGTGTGGGTGAAGGTGTGAATCCATGTGCCTGCCTGTATACATCTGTGTGCACAGGTGCAAGTGTGCACGAATGACCACATGGGGAAGTAGGTGCATGGGTGTAAGTATTCGTAAGTGTGCAAATAAGTAGCCACGTGTGAGCATGTGAGTGTGTGAGGGGTGCGGAGACCGTCTGACCGTGGGTGCGTAGCACACACTGCACAAGCAGTCCTGTGTATGTGAGTGCACAAGTGCCCGGGGCTCCTGACTGCTCTCTCAAGCCCAGAGCCCCAGCCTGACCTCAGCCTGTGCTGTGCACACAGCCCTGGCTCGGTCCCTGGGGCCTGAGCCTCTGACGCTGTGGTCACCCAGGGCGCTGGCTCCCCACCACAGCTGGGGTCATGCCTGCAGGTGTCAGAGAGGGTGTGGAGCCTGCCTGGCTCCTCACACACGCGTGCACACACCTGTGGGTCTTGTGGGTGCACCGTGTGGTGGAGACCATTGTCCCCACCAGGCTCGGGCCCAGGGGGCGGAAGCCACAGCCCACAGGTGATAGGACCAGCAAGGCTGTGTCTGAGGGCCGGGGTCACC
Organism: Dinomys branickii; assembly: GCA_004027595.1. NCBI lineage: Eukaryota > Metazoa > Chordata > Mammalia > Rodentia > Dinomyidae > Dinomys > Dinomys branickii. The sequence continues at coordinate 63,740 of PVLD010007077.1, forward strand.
CAAGCCAACAGCATGGACTCTAGGAGATGGTGGTGGGGAGGTGAGGACAGGTCCCTGACTGTGGGTATGTATGTGAGTGCACAAGTGCCCAGGGCTCCTGACTGCTCCCTCGAACCTAGAGCCCCAGCCTGACCTCAGCCTGTACTGTGCACACAGCCCTGGCTCGGTCCCTGGGGCATGCTGCCTCCCCTCGTGCCCACACACGTGCACATAGGCATGCACACACACAGGCACGCAGGCTCCCATGCACATCTATACCCGTGGACACACACAGGTCACTTGCATCTTGGAACGGCTCATGGAATCCCACGGCCACCCCAGCCCCAGCCATCCTGACACTGACCCTGTCCAGGCCGCAGCCCCCTGGCCACGCTGCACAGCAAGTCAGGAAGGCAGTCCTGACCTCACTGCCAGCAGCTGGGATGCTCAGCCCCCTCCTGCGTGAGGCACAGTCTTGTGGGTGTCTGAACTCTCAGGAGTGGGCTCTGTGATGCCCTATCTACAGCACAGGAGGCAGGACTCAGGTCTCCATCACTCCCTGCCAGTCCCCACCTGCAGTCCGTTGAGAGTATCAGCCCTGCTGGGGACTGGGCCACCCAGCAAGCCATCAGGAAGGCCTGCAGGGGTCCCCAGGATGAATGGGTGGAATTGAGCCACCAGGGGAGTTGCGTGGTCACTGTGGCTGGGGCTGCCCTCGTCTCTGTGCCACTTCCTCTTTCTGCTGGAGCCTTGCCTGGCACTGGGCTCTGGGCAGGCCCCACTCTGGCTCACGCACTGCTGTGAGACACCCAGGCGGGGTTCCCCCAGACACCCGTCCCCAGGACAGGGCAGTAACATCCGGCTGTCCATCAGAGGGACATTCCCAGGGAAAGAGAGCCTGTCTCCCCTCCCCCACACTACCCAGGCTGAGGTGGGGCTTCCGGAGCACCTTCCCCTGCCCACAGAGGGAGCGTGGTCCCACTGTGTGTGCGTGTGTGGGATGCAGGATTCCGGATCCCCGGGTGCTGCTTGGGAGAGGGGCTGCCTGCACTGGTGCCCGCCTTCCTCTCCACAAACACAGTCAACCTTTTTGTGCTGAGCCCATAGCCTCTACCTTGCCTCACATGTTTATTCTAATAAATTTTTAGTCCATTCTGTGGGGTGTTCTCTACATAAAGTCATCTAAGCTGGGTGTGGGTGCACATACCTACAATGCCAGCAGTCTGGAAGGCTGAGACAGGGTGATTACAAGTTCAAATCCAACCTGGGCAACTGATTTGGTAAAAGGTCTATGGATGTAGCTGAGTGCAGAGACCCTAGGTTCAATCCCCAGCCCTGCAAACAAAAACAAAAAGAACAGATCTGTGAATACTATCTTTCCTTATTCCATCCTTCTTTCCTTTCCAGTCCAGGTGCTTTCTTTTTCCTGCCTGATTCTGTGGCCGGCGCCTCCAGGCTGAGTGAGAGCAGACTCCATGGCCTCCTCACTGTGTGGGAGAAAGATCCCTGTCCTGCGCCACGCCGGGTCAGCGGAATGGTCACAGGCACCCCTCCCGCGTGGAGAAGTTCTCTCCTGGGGTGTTGTGTGCTGCTCTTGTGAAAGATTGTGGGATTTGTTCAGGTGCTTTCTCTGCACCTCTTGGGAGGTTCATGTGGGTTTCGTTCGTTATTTTATCCATGTGGTGGATGACATTACTTGAATTTGAATATTAAACTGACCTTGAGTTGCTCAGATTAAAGATGTGGAGAACCCTTTCTCTGCAGTGCTGGATTCAGGGCTAGGTTTTGTTGGAGACGTTTGTGTCTCTATTCGTGTGCGCAGTAGTAACGATTACCGTCATCAGGAGAATTAGTGCACGTGCATAAAGCGAGGGAACGCTGAGGGGCAAGCTCCACAGGGCAGGTACATTTCAGAGCAAACTGCGAGGACCACCCAGCCCTGAGACCAGATGGCGCCAAGTACAGGCCGCGGACGGGGTCTTCACAGCGTTGCAAGCACAAGGGGGCGCTGTGAGAGGCGAAGGGCAAGGTGAGATGCGTGAGGGTAAGGGGAGTGCACAGGGGCTCTGCCCCAACAAGGTTGATAAGGGACGGGGAGAGGTGGCTGCCTGTCCGGAGGGGCTGAGGGCCGAGGGGAGTCACGGCGTTAGCATGGTTGCTGGGCGTTATTAACTCGGATTTCGCCTCTTCAGCAGGGGAAGAGGCACAGCATGGTGCTTCGAGTGGCTTGTGCTCTGCATAGGGCAGTGATGGTCAGACTCCTTCACATAGCACATTTATTTATATTTGTGACCCGTTCCCCTCCCCTCCCTCACCCCTCCACTACCTCTTGATCCCCTTCCTGTTTGAGAAAGCCCTATCTCCCTACCTCCTGTTTGTTTTGCTCTTTCTTATATTCTGGGTTTCTTGTAGAAGAGGAGCCGTGCCACGTCTGTGCTGGTGTGTGACTTAGTTCACGTAACGCTGTGGTCTCCAGGTGCGCCCATTTTCCCACAAACCACTCACTGCCCTTCCCTGCGGCAGAGCAGTGCTCACGGTGTGTAAACACCAGCCTTTCTTCATCCGTCCGTCTGCCGGCCACTTCCACATTTAGCTGTTACGAGCAGTGCTCTATAAATGGGGTGTGCGTGGGTCACTAACGTAAGAAATGTGGCACCAGTTTTCCTTTCTTGCTCTGTCTTCTTGGTTTGGGATGGGGTGGTGTTGTCTCGGAGCAGGGGTCCCCCTTCTGTTCCCTGGAAGACTTTGTGAGGGGCTGGATTGCACTGGGGTCGCTCAAAGCAGTGGGCTAAGGCGGGGGTTTCTTGTGGGGCCTGGGTGACTGCAAGCGGTGAGGAGTCCAGGGCTGAGGCGGGAGGGCCGGGTGTGAGGAGCTGGGAGAGTGAGGGAGGCCCCCGGGGGCAGTGCGGGGGACAGGCAGGGTGGCCCAGGGGGGCGCAACCTAGAGGGCTGGAGAGGTGGCAGGCGGTGAAAGTGGGTGCATGGGACGCAGTGGTTTCAGAGCCTGGGAGTGGGGGGACTGCAGACACCCAGGCGGGTGCGGTGGGGGAGGCCCCAGTCCGGACAGCCAGGCAGGACCCCGCGGGGCCCCTGCTGCCCTCCGCCATGGCCCACCCTGGTGGCAGGCAGCCTGTGCGCTGGTGGGAGGAGGAGGAGGCGGGGAGCCAGCTAGGGATGCGTGTGCCCAGGGGACCCCGGGGGCTGCGAGGCCCAGAGCCCCACTCCTTGGGGGGCTGGGGTGACACTGGCAAGGTGGCGCATGCCTGGGTCATCTGGGTCAGTGCCGGTCTATAGGGTGCATAGTGAGCCCGGGCAGGGTGCGGCGGCAGAGCTAGGTCATCCCGGCTCCTGGGCAGGATCCCAGGTTTTGGGGTGCAGCTGGGGTGCCCCAGTGGTACTGGTGGCTCCTTGACTCAGAGCTGCTTTCATAGACATGGGCTTCCCATCTCCCAAAGGGCATAGGGGGAACCAAGGCCAGAGGAGCGGCACTGGCTGACGTGGATGGGCGGGTCCCTCACCTGCCCACAAGGGGAGGAGCCACGGCACGGCGCGGACCCAGGGCAGCGGCATGGCGGGCGCGGGGTCCCGACCCCGGAGCTGGGCCTGCCGTGAGAGGGACGAGGTGGCTGCCGGGAATCTGGGATCCGCACCTTGCCGCTGCTCCAGGGGGACAAGGGCACTTGCCGCTGCCTGGAAGCCGGCGCCTGCCACATGGACGCCGTGAGTACAGAGCCTGACCCCAGTCGTTGGAAGAGGACCCCAGCTTTGGGCCCTGGGTGCCCAGCCTGCGTCTCTAAACCTGATGCTTGATCCTTGATCCCAGATCCCACACCCTCAAGTCCCCGGATCCGGCTCCAAGCCACAGGATCACGCCCTGGGACCCCAGTCACGAGCCCCCAAGCGCGGCTGTGAGAACAAAGGCGGGCGTGGGCCCTGGGTCTGGGGGCTCCGGGCTAGGCAGGGCTGTATTGCCGGTGCAGACCCCCAGTAGGCTAGGCAGGGCTCCCCCTCATCCGGGCAGGGCAGGGCAGGGGGAGGTGGCTGTGCCTCTGACCCAAACCTCGCTGGTACTGGGGACCCTACCTCTCCTGTGTCCCTGCCTAAAGGGGCTTTGTGTGTGGAAGGAGCCGGCTGGGACCCCAGCGTAGGATGACTATGGCGCAGCCTTTAATCTTGGGGCAAACTGCCCTTTGCACGCGGGGTGTAGGGAGCATTTCTGCTCCATGCATTGGGGCTGGAGCTGGAGCTGCTAGAACCCTGGTCCCCTCAGCCTTTGGGTCCGCCCCGCTGCTCCGCCGCAGGGACATGGGCTGCAGGCCTAACCGCTCTGGGACCAGGACACAGGCACAATAGGGAGGATGCTAGATGTGACTGGAAGTTGGGGCGCCTCACAGGAGAGGGACACATACTCAGGGGGTTCTGCACGTGGGCAGGTGTGGAGAACAAGGCAAAAGTCAGGGTGTGAAGCAGCAGGCCGTTCCAGAGGAGCAGCCTGGTGGGGGGCTTGGGGCTGGGGCTGGGGGGCCTGCACCTCTTTAATGGCTGCTTTTGCTGTGATCCCAGCCCCAGCACCTCCAGGAAGCCCTCTTGGCTTCCTGTCTGGGACAGGCCGCCTTGTGGGGCCACCTGGCATTGGGACTTGGAATAGTGATGGCACAAGGCCTGACTCGCCCACACGGGGGCCTGATTTGTCACTGTACCCCGATACTCGTGGGGCCGTGTGTCCAGTGGACCAGCGATGATACTGTGACAAAGCTTCAGCACCCAGGGCCAGATGTGTTCAAGGGAGCCGGGCCTGACTGCTAGATCAGTGGCCCTGTCCCTGTGGGGTCTCTCCAGAAAGAGGTTCCCTCGCCTCCTTGCTGTGACCCAGCTAGAGCGTGGCAGTGCCCCAGGTGTCCCCAGCTGAGCTGCCCTCTGTCCCCACCTGGCTGAGCCGTGTCTTTCCTCTCTCACTGCAGCTTCATGGCAGCTGAGGAGATGCACTGGCCGGTCCCCATGAAGGCCATCGGTGCCCAGAACCTGCTGACCATGCCTGGGGGTGTGGCCAAGGCTGGCTACCTGCACAAGAAGGGGGGCACCCAACTGCAGCTCCTCAAATGTGAGTCCTGGGGTGCAGGTACCGCTAGGCTGGGGGAGCGGAGGGGGCTCTGACCCTCATCCCCGCTGTGCTGCGGCCCCTCGGACAGGCACGTACCTCCGCTTCTTCCCATGGTGGTCCTCGGTTTCCCTTGCTTCTCTGGAGAGTGGCACCCAGGTCCGTGACAGGGCCAGGTGGTATAGCTGAACCTGGGCTGGGATGGTCCCAGTGTTTCCCTGGCCTTAGAGTGTGGCTAGTGAGTGGGTTGGTCACACGGCACCCGGGGAAGTCACGTGCCAAGTCAGGAAACCTCGGGGTGTGCTGGCGAGAGGAACGGTACTGAGGCCCAGGGCGCCGGGGCTTGTCCACCCTTGAGGTAGCCAGTGGCTGCCTGGGAGTCCCTGGCCTCGCACGGCCTGGTTAAGGTGCCCAGGATGCCCTGCGTCCATGTGGGCACTGATTAGACAGGGAGCAGAGGGCCAGGTGTCCTTGGTGTGACCGCCTGGCTGGGGCTGGCATCATTGCCGCCTGCCCTGGCTCTCCCAGCCCGGGTGGAGAGAGCCTAGCGGCCCTCCAGCACTGGTGCCTGGCCTGGCTCGGCCCTTCCTCAAAATGACCCCAAGAGTCCCCCTTCCCTGGGATGGCCAGGCCTGCCTTGGGGTGGCCAGCATGCCTGTCAGCCGTGGGAGGGCCGAAGCTGGCGCTTGGGGATCCTCAGCTCAGCCCGCCATGCCGCCATCCTCAGGGCCGCTGCGCTTTGTCATCATCCACAAGCGCTGTATCTACTACTTCAAGAGCAGCACATCCGCCTCCCCGCAGGGCGCCTTCTCCCTCAATGGCTACAACCGGTGAGTGGCCGTGCAGCCCGTGTGGCGGTGCCCACCCTGCGCTCCCCCCAGGGCTGTCTCAGCCTTCCTGGTGCCTCTGTCCCTGCACCCCCCCAGGGCTGTCTCAGCCTTCCTGGTCCCTCTGTCCCTGCACCCCCTTGCTCAGTCTCTGTGCGGGTTGGCTCACTTACTGCCCAGTGGCTTGGGCGGCCCCTCCCACCACAGTCCGCCCCTGCAGCCTCTCTCCAGGGAGCTCGGAGCCCCAGCCCAGGTCCTGCCCAGTCTCACCACCTCCAGGTCCTCCCCGCCCACAGGCCAGGGCTGGGCTCTATCCAGCGAGTGCCCCTCGGGGGCTTCCAGACCAAGGGGCCGGGCAGCCCTGAGCCAGAGCCCCCAGGGCGAGGGGCAGCTGGCGCTGGCAGCCTAGGCCCTGTGCAGCGGGCTCCCGTGCTGTCGCCAAGCCCTGAGCCCTGCAGTGCCGGCCCCTGCCTCCCACCTGCCCAGCCCCTCCACCTGTGTGGGCCGGGGCCGCAGCGTCAGCACAGCCTGGGCCGGGGCCCACTCGAGCACTTACCGCTCGAGGCTCTGGCTTCCACAGTGGTCGCCCGAGCGTGGGGTGCCTTGCTAAAGGAGCCAGCCCAGTGTAGGCCACTCGTTCCACATTGGGGTGCTGGCCAAGGCAGCGAAGGGTTTTGAGGACGCTGTGCACAGCATATGGGCATTGGCTGACCGAAGCTCTGGGTTCCCTGTGGAATCACTCACACCCTGGACACCCAGCCTTGGGCCTGCACCAGCCCGTGTGAACTCTGGGCCCAGAGGCAGAAGCGGCAGTAGCAGGGACTGTCCAGATTGGGCCCTGCCCTGTCCACTGCAGTGCTAGGGCTGGGCTGTGAGGCTGTCCCTGTGAGTGCAGACCAGGAGGTGACCCTGTGCCCCTAGGGTGATGCGGGCAGCTGAGGAGACAACGTCCAACAACGTCTTCCCCTTCAAGATCATCCACATCAGCAAGAAGCACCGCACGTGGTTCTTCTCCGCCTCCTCAGAGGACGAGCGGAAGGTGAGCTGGGCAGGGCAACCCCTGGCATCCCGCTTGGCCCGGTTCCACATCCGCTCAGATGCCCCAGGGAAGGGCTCCATGGGTGAGGGATGGGCACGGCCCAGGAGGGTGAGGCCACACCGGAGCTACGCGGCCTTGTTGGATCCATGGGGTCGCTGTGACCTTGGTGGTCAGCACAGAGCGGCTGGGATGGGGAGGGAGGAGGGTGGAGGAGGTCCTGCCCTGGCCGCACTGTGCCCACTTCATGTTGTGTGCCCGCTGCTCCCCGGCTGACCCACAGAGCTGGATGGCCTTGCTGCGCCGGGAGATCGGCCACTTCCATGAGAAGAAGGAGGTATCTCTGGACACCAGGTAGGTTGGGGTGTGAGGGGCTGGTGGCAGTCCCTGGGGTCCTGCACCTAATGTGTATGTCTCTCCAGCCCCCAGGGATGTGGCCCAGAATCCTGTGAAGGGTTTTTCTGGGGGTGCCATGCAGGTTCCTTGCATATAGGAGTGTGTGCCGTATGTGGGAGCGCTGCCTGTGCAAGCCGTGCTTGGGTCAGCTCTCATATGTGTGAGCCCGGGTGTACCTGCCTGCTCTCAGCCCATCTGCCTGTCTCTGTCCCCATGCTTCCACTGGAAGCTCTCACGTGGGGGTCACATGTGTTTCCAGCCCCTACCAGTGAGCCCAGTCTTGATAACAGCTCAGGGCTTTGGGGTCCCCAGCGTCACAGCTCAGTCGAGGCCTCAGCAGCCTCACCTGTGAGATGATGCAGAGCCTTGGGGGTGTTGGGGAGTCATAAACTGTCCCCCCCTTTCATAGTCAGGAAACTGAGGCCCAGTGTGCACATGTGTGCACGTGTGTGCACACACATACACACAGACTCATCTCACTCCAGGCTGGTGGCCTGGGGCCGCCCAGAGTCAACTGAGACTATCTGGGCAGGGGCAGGGGAACACAAGGGCCCAATCCTGAGGTCCTTGGCAGGTGGGGTGGCCACCAGCCTGTGGCCCCCATTAGCCTGTGAGTCCGTGTGCAGGTCCACGTGCTGCTGCATCTGTGTGTGAGCCTGTGTGCAGGAGTCTACATGCCGTGTGACCGCGGGCCCATCCGTGCACATCTGCGTGTGTACGTCTGTGGTAATGTCCCTGTGTACAAGTGCTGAGGCCCTCTACCACCGCTGGCCTTGTCCTCTCCCACCCATCAGTGACTCCAGCTCGGACACAGACAGCTTCTATGGTGCAGTGGAGCGGCCCGTGGATATCAGCCTCTCCCCGTACCCCACAGACAATGAGGGTGAGACCAGGGTCTGTCCCGCTGCCCCACCTGACCTGTGTGTGTAGCTGCACCCGCCTTGTCCTCTGGAGAGGTTCGGTGGCTGCCTTGCTGGCCTCCACAGCCTGATTCCCCTGGTCTGTCCTCACCCTGTCCCACCCTGCCTCTGCCCCTGTGTGCAGAGCGTCATGCTAGGCATGGTGGCCGCAACCCTGTCTGTGTGCAGCCGGCCACCTTGGGCCTCAGCCTCTCCCTCTCCCCAGACTACGAGCACGAAGATGAGGATGACTCGTACTTGGAGCCGGACTCCCCCGAGCCTGTGAAGTTCGATGGTAGGCGGGGCTGGTGGGCCTGGGGGCCTCTCGATGGGTAGGAGGTGGGGCGGGGGCTTAGTTTTCTTGCTGGGACCAAGTATGAAGAGGTTCAGAGCTGAGTGTGGTGGCATGCACCTGTAATCCCAGCAATCTGGGAGGCTGAGGCATGGGGATCCCAAGTTCAAGCCCAGTTTGAGTGACTTAGCAACTCAGCGAGACCCTGTCTCAAAATTAAAAATGCAAAGGTCTGGGAATGTGACTCCGCATGAGGGCCGTGGGCTGAGCTCCAGTACCACCGAGAAGCAAATGTTCAGACCCCCTGCGGCCCCACGGCTGCCCTGTGGCAGGGAGCACGGCTGCCCATTGCCCATGATGATGGGGCAGCACCAGGCACATCTCTGTCCTGTACCCTGCCCCTCGCTCTGCACCTCTCTAGTGACCTCTCTGTCCCCTCTGCTCCTTGCTGCTCACTGGGACGTGGCCCTGCGGTCCTCTAGCCCCTGGCTCCTCTGCCCGCTGCCCTTGCCTGCGTCCTGGCCTGCTCACCGTGGCCCACTCAGCCCTCCCAGGCCTGTAGGTTGCTCCCTCGCGCAGCCCGCCTGCTCTCAGCCTGTCTGCCCTCCTCGCCCTCTCCTCTCCCTCTCTCCCCCTCCCTCTCAGCTTGGACCTGCGGTCTCCACACCCTTGTGATAATGTCAATAATGTTCCCCGCCCCCCATCTGGCAACAGTTTCAGCTCATTTCAAGCAAACCCTGGCTGTTCTTTCCCTCTCCCCTGGCCCTGCCTCGGCTCAGCGAGCCCTGGAGCCTGGTAGCCGCCACATGGCACTCAGGTTTCTTGAAGCTCAAGTGGCTGCCCTGTGGATGGATGGGCAGGGCCCAGTGGCAGGGGAGCGGACAGGGGGCTGGACTCGGGACCAGGCTGAGGCCTGCTCTTCCCACAGAGGTGGTGACACTGCCTTCTGCCCTGTGCTCTGCAGATCCCCTGACTCATCCGCCAGCCTACCCTCCGCCCCCAGTGCCCTTGGCCCGGAAGCCCCCCCTCTGCGACCTGCCTCGAGCTCACTCTTTCAACTCCAAGGGCCCAGGACCACTGCTGCCACCCCCACCCCCAAAGCGTGGCCTCCCTGACACCAATGCAGCCACCGAGGACACCAAGAGGGACCCACTGGGCCCGAGGTGGGCGGAGTCTGGCCTCAGGGTGCCCACCACCTCCCGGAGGATGAGTGACCCCCCACCTAGCAGCCTGCCCGCCGGGCCCAGCCTGTGGAAACCTCCATGCTTGCGAGAGGGCCCCGGCCCCAGCCCAGAGCCTTGGACACCTGGCCACGGGACCAGCACTACCTCCAGCTGTGCCAGCACGGCCTCTGCCACCTCCAGGAACTGTGACAAGCTCAAGTCCTTCCACCTGTCCCCTCGAGGGCCACCCACATCTGAGCCCCCACCCGTGCCAGCCAACAAGCCCAAGTTCCCGAAGATAGCTGAGGAGGGCCCCCCACGGGAGACAGCCAAGCCTGGACTCTTTGTGCCCCCTGTGGCACCCAGACCTCCCGCACTGAAGCTGCCATTCCCTGACACTGTGTCTCGGCCTGCAGTGCTGCCCCGGCCAGAGAAGCCCCCGCCGCCTCACCTCCAGTGAGTCTGCGTACAGTGTTGCCACCCCCCCACCCCAGGGACAGAGTCGCAGTGGCCTCCGGAATGCCAGCCTCCTGGAGCCCGGGATGGGGGCGGGGATAGCCTCAGCTGCGTCTGCAGGCCCTGCCACACCCGGCCCGTCCCCACCGTGGGGGGCTGCTGTCTCCCTGCGAAGGCTGCCTTTGTGTCCTTCCCAGGCGCAAACGGCTGGCCTGTGGTGCACGGCTGTGACTCAGCCCAGCCTGTTCGGGGCTTCCTGTTGGACTGCAGGCTGGTGCCCCAGGGTGTGCTCCACTTCCCCGAGGCCCCCGTTTTCAGGGCCCTGCGGCTGATGGGAAGGGCTGCGAGCAGCCGCGCCGCGCGTTTACAGGGCAGCTCCGCCGTCATTTTGCCGATCCTGGGTCTGGCAGATGCCGAGGGCCATTGTCAGGCGCAGCCTCTGGCCAGCAGTCCTGACTGAGAAGGGCACGGGCCGTGCCGGGGGGGGCGTGCCCAGCTCACTGTGGCGTCTCTTGAGGCCAAGTTGCACCTTCATCCTGTTCACATCTGTCTGCTTCCTGTGGCTCTGAGAGGTGTCTGTTGTCCCTTGGATGGCAACACCTGAGCTCTGGTGCCCAGGACCCTTGCCAGTGTTGATGGCAGCCCTGGTCTCCTCCTTGGGCTCCCAGGTCTTGGCCAGTTGACTTTTGCCGCTGTCCCGGTCAGTGGGCCCAGGGCTCAGCGATCCATCGCCCTGCAGATGCCCTGGATTCTGATGCCCAGCGGCGGCAGTCACGTGTACAGGGAGCGAGGGTGGCTATGGAGTCTGAGGGCGACACGGCCTTGCCTTCTCACCTCTAGGCGGTCGCCCCCCGACGGGCAGAGTTTCAGGAGCTTCTCCTTTGAAAAGCCCCGGCAGCCCTCGCAGGCCGACTCCAGCAAGGAGGACTCGGACGAAGACTACGAGAAGGCAAGGCTGAGCCGGGCTGGCTCTGAGGGGCCACACGATGGCTCGGGCCGGGGCAGGGTGGCCGGCACTGGGGGTGGTGCTGGCCATGGGCACCGGCGCTGACCACTGCGCTTTTCCAGGTGCCGCTGCCCAGCTCCGTCTTCATGAACACCACAGAGTCAAGCGAAGTGGAGAGGTCGGTTCCGTGCGGGGGTGGGGGTGGGGTCCTGCTTCTCTGGCTCTCGCCTTGGTTGTGAGCAGTTACTGGCCCGGACACATGCCCCCTGGCGCAGCTGGGCAGGCTGACCGCCCTCCCGCTCCATCTGGGGGCACAGAAGGCCTAGGCTTGCAGGGCAGGAGTCCTAGAGCATCTGGGGAGTTCACGTCCACTTGGCTGTTTGGTTTCAGGCTGTTCAAAGCCACCAGCCCCCGGGGAGAGCCCCAGGATGGACTGTACTGCATCCGGAACTCCTCCACCAAGTCGGGCAAGGTAGGGCCCTGGCTGTGGGTGCGCAGCTGAGGACTGACACAGGTGGGGCGTTGCAATCTGCGGCCCCCTGCTCCACGTGGGGCTGCTTCACACTTAGCCAGTCTGCTTTTGAGCCCCTGCCTTCAGCAGCCTCCTCTCCTCTTAGGGACAGAGCACCACCTGCACACTGGGGAACCTCGGTGGGGGGGGCTGGGTGCCAGGACTCAGTGCAGGGTGGGGCTGGCATCCCAGGCTGGGGAGGGAGTGGCAGAAGGCCGGCCAACACCGACTGGGGTCCCTCCAGTTGTGACCTCACCAAGCCATCCCCTCCCAGTGTCAGAGGTGGCTCTGGGCACCTGCCACTCAGGTCCATCAGAGGCTCTCCCAGGGCACACTTGCTAGCGGCAGGGTCTGCAGCCCCCTCGCTTTGTCTGAGACCCTACTGCCCAGCCTGGTGCATCTGTACCCTTGGGTTCCGAGGTCAGCCCTGTAGCGTCTTGGCCCAGGCGTTTGCTTCAAGCTTCTCTCCCTGTAGGTGCTGGTTGTGTGGGACGAGTCCTCCAACAAAGTGAGGAACTACCGCATCTTTGAGAAGGTGGGGGACCTCACTCTGCTGGGGTGACCTAGGACATGGGACACAGGGCTCAGGAAGGGGCGGGCCCAGATCCTGGCTAGGGGTGTAGCAGGTGGGCTAAGACTGGCATGGCCCGGGTCCCACCCCTCCCCTGTGCCTGGGGCCCCCAGGGGGGCTGGTGATCAGACCTGCACCCTTGCTTTATTGACACCTTGCCGCAGCCCCTGACTGTGGGCTCCATATTGGACCTGGGGATGTGGGGAGTAACTTGGGGACACGGGGCAGCCAGGCACGGGCCAGACTTTGTCACTGTGATTGCTGACTGCCCATTTCACAGATGGGGCCTCAGGTGGGCGGATGGGCTTTGGCACAGCCGGCCTGGGCCTGCTGACCCTGCTCCTTCCGGCCCTGCAGGACTCCAAATTCTACCTGGAGGGTGAAGTCCTTTTCGCCAGTGTGGGCGGCATGGTGGAGCACTACCACACACACGTGCTGCCCAGCCACCAGAGCCTGCTGCTGCAGCACCCATATGGCTACGCTGGACCCAGGTGACACCGCTGGCTGCACTGCTGGGCAGAAGCAGCCACAGGAGCACAGACCCAGCTCCGCCGATGGAGGAGAAGTCTGTGTGGGAGCTGAGCAAGGCGGGAAGGCTGTGCTTGACACTGGGCCCCAACAGACACCTTGTGGACCCTGGCCTGGCGTCACCCAGCAGGCTGGCTCCCAGCTGGACACACCTGCAGCTCTGGAGGACGGGTCAGTTCTCTGGCCCCAGCTGGTCCCTGCTGTTGCACCTGCAGAGCCTGGGGCTCCAGGACAGAGCCCTGCCTCACTTTCAGGGCAAGATGTGTGCCACACTGCAGCGGGCTGGGAGCCAGGCAGGGCTGGGGCGGTCCGTGGGGCTGGGGCTGGCCCTAGGACCCCAGGGCACGGTGAGACCCAGGCTCCAGGCAGGGCCGTGGGTGCCTAATAAATCTAAGACACCTTTGCCCCGTGGCCTGGCTTGACTGGGAGGAGGGGCTGGTTGTCCTCTGATGTTCGTGTGGGCCGCAGCTCACAGGACTCCGAAGGGGCTGTCCCTGGCAGCTGAGTCACGCAGAGTGCCCAGCTGGAGCAGGTCAGGCCTGCCTGCAGTGCCCAGCTTTCAGCCTGCACACGAGCCCAGGGCCCCCGGGGGATGCAGAGCTGTGGGCCCTGGGTCTGCACTCGCTCTGCGCGCTGCTTTGACCAATATCAAGAGCCCCTCCGCCTGGCCTGGCGCCTGCACTGGGTATGAATGTGGTGCCTCTGCCCCGACTCAGCCAAGCTCACTAGCCAGGCTGCGGACAGCCAGGCATGAGGTGCCAGCAGTGCGGGGTTCAGGGTGCTGGGTGTGCAGGGACCAGCGGGGACTTCAGGGAGGCTTCTTGGAGGGAGGGAGGCCCCCGCACAGGCCAGGGTGGGCGAGGACAGGGCCTCCAGATGCCCGAGCCCTCAGCATCACATTTGGCTCAGGCACGTCACTGCCGCGGAACTTCAGCGGGCAAACATGCAGCCGGGCTAGGGCTGGCGGGGCCAGGGTCATCCACCCTGCGCTCTGTGGTGGGCGAGGAGGAGATGGCGGGGCCAGGGTCATCCACCCTGCGCTCTGTGGTGGGCGAGGAGGAGATGGCGGGGCCAGGGTCATCCACCCTGCGCTCTGTGGTGGGCGAGGAGGAGACGCAAGGGGAGACCCAACTCAAGGTCTGCACAGAGGCTACCAGTTCACGGGCAACATCCCAGGACTGGCCCTGGAGGACTTGTTTTACTGGATGAGCAAGGCTAGTAGCCTGGGAGGCCGAGGCCCCGGGTGCATCATGGGGCACAGGGTGACAACAGGCCCTGAGGGGGTCAGCAGCATCTGCCTCCAGGAGCCGGTGTTCGACCCATCCCTGCGGCTGTTTACTCTTCAGTCTGCCTGGGACGGGCCAGTGCACCCTGGTGGAGCTGGGTACAGGGAGCCCATGATGTTCTGCACCATCCCTGAAAAGCCAGTCAGTCTCCTGCCTGTGGTCAGAATTCTTTGCCTACTAGGGACCTGGGGGCACCGCTGCCTGCTGGGGCCAGTCCCACTCCTGGGGTGTTGGAATAGGGGCCGGGTCAGAGCACTGCTTTGCTGAGCTGAGCTGTGCAGCTAGCTCGGGGGCTTCTGCCTCACATGAGGGCCTTGGGCCCGCACGGTTGTGGGTTACACAGCACCGTTAGGTGCTACCCAAGGCCCGCCCGAGGCCTGGCTCAGCCTTGCCTTGCCTCCTGGGGCTAGGCCAGGTGACACCATTGGCCACCCCTGTGCCAGGGCTTCACTAGCAAGAGCAGCAGCTCCTGACACAGGCTCGAAATGTTCTCGTACAGGGCAAGAGGCGGGAGGCCTGCAGCGCTGTGCCTGGAGGGTGCTGGGCTGCGAACTTGGCTGAGTGGCACCCCAGCCTCGCCACTCACTGTCGTATGGGCTCAGTCCTGCTTCTCTGCTCGGAGCCAAGACCCTTGCCCCGCCTGGGACCCCCCCAGCCCTCACTGTGACAGCCACTGTGGGGGTGTCTGACTGGCTCCATGCGCCTCCCTGAGTCACAGCTGTCACAGCTGAGCTCTGGAATCACAGCTCTGAGGAACAAAACCAACCACCAGAGGTGTAGATCTCACCGCCAACTCCTGCCTCCCTACTGTACTGATAGAGACACAGGCTCTTGGGGCTCTCAGCCTTGGTCCTGGCATGATGCGTGCAGAGCCGGCTCTGTCCAGTGCTTGGGGAAAGGGCCCTGTACTGTAGACTGTTTCCCCAAGTGGAAGACACACCATGATTATCTGTTTCCTGCAGTTGACCTGGAAGCGTAGTGAGTCGGTGTGTTTGCTTGTTTGTTTAGGTATTTACAGAGGAATGCTTTTTTTTTTTTTTAGACAGGGTCTTGCTCTGTAGCTTGGGCTTGCTTTGCACTCGGGGCGATCCTCATGCTTCACTTCCTATTCTGCTCATTAGACCACGGTTGCCCCATTTTACAGGCAGGGAAACTGAGGCCCAGAAGCACAGGCTCCTGAGAGCAACCAGGCCCTGGAAATGACTGGACAACCCCACGGTTACACAGGGCACCCGGGCCACGTCCCGTGTTTCCAGAGGCAGGAGCTGCAGCCTCCTCGCATACCTCCCGCTGGCTCTGCCTGTGCTCCCTTCCTCCAGCCGGGGTGGGCAGGGCCCGGGAAGGAGTCAGCCTACACTCAGCTCCGCACGCTCAGCTTGGGGCAATGGGAGCGGGGAGCAGGCGTCTGCCTGCAGGCCCTGTCTGAGGCCCCGGGAGCCTTGAAGGCTGCCTGGCCCCTGCCCTCATGTTGCCCTCAAGCCTTGTCCCTGCCCACGTCCCCCTCATTTCCTGTGGAGTAGAACACAGAGAAGTAAACGGAACGGCACAGCCTGGCAGACAGGTACGCACGTCCAAGCGACCTCGGAGGAACAGCCTCCAGCAACACCCAGGCGTCCACCCTCCCTCCCCGCCCACGCTGCTCCTAGGTTATTTTTATTTCGTGTTCTCTTACAGTACTGGGGATTGAACCCAGGGTCTCGGCACATCCTAGCCCTCTGTATCTTGAAACAGTTTCTCTAAGTTGCTCATTTGCCCAGGCAGTGCCCAAACTTGTGACCCTGCCTCAGCCTCCGAGAGGGCCAGGCTCACAGACACGCACCGGTGCATCTGGCCTTCTGCCATCTTTGTGGCTTGTGCTCTTGTTTTTCCAAAAAGCTTCTGACGCCCAGTTATGCATCCACCCCCGCCTTTTCCTGTTTCTGTGTTTCATAGCAGTGGAATGACACAGACACGCGCTGTGGCGTCTGGCCTCTGGCTCATTGGCGGGAGGCTCACTTGCAGGGTGTGTGGGCAGCGTGGTGCATGGGAGGGAGCTGCTGTGAGATCGGTCGGCTGGCCGCCTGGGGGTGGGCCCTGGGCTGTTTCCCCCGGGGGCTCATCACAGACACCACCGTCCAGGGCACCAGGATCTTTCTAATTCCTAGGAATACTGCTCTGGTGCCCGTATCCACTGACAGCGTGAGAAGTCCTCTGGCTCTGGGCCTGCTCATGCTTGGCTTTCACAGGCTTTTCACTTTCCCAGCCTGATGGGGATACGAGTCTGGCTTTAACTTGCATTTAGCTAAGGACTAATGAAGCATGTTTTGCTAGCCATGTTGGTTTTATCTCCTGTGAAGTTCCTCTTCACCTCTTCTGCCCATTTTTTGCCTGGCATTACAGGCTTTCTTTCTTTCTTTCATGTATTTATTTATTTATTTTTGTCCTTTTGAGACAGGGTCTCGCTATACAGTTCAGGCTGGCCTTGAGCTCACTTTGTAGCCCAGGGTGGTCTCAAGCTTGCAGTGATCCTCCTGCCTCAGCCTCCTGAGTGCTGAGATTACAGGCGTGCGCCACCACACTCTCTTGTGTAAACTGTTGGTATACATGATACTGTTCCATACTGCATGTTGCAAATATCTCTTCCAACTCTGGCTTATCTCAACTGATTATAGCATCTTCTGGCAATCAGTTATTATTTTTGAAGCAGTTTGGCTGGTGATTCCTTTTTGGTTACTGCTCTTTGTTACTTGTTGAAGAAATGTTTAGCCAAGTATTGTGTGGAATATGCCTGCAATCCCCAGCACCCTGAGAGGCTAAGGCAGGAGGATTGCAAATTTGAGGCCTGCTGGGCAGTTTAGCAATTTAGCAAGAAATAAAGCACAAGATAAAATAAATAAAAAGGTTGGGGATTCAATCACCAGTACCCAAAACAATAAAAAACAAAAACACTTGTTTCTTAAATGGGATTTCATTGTGTTACCCAGTTGGGCCCCTTAGCTGCTGAGCAGTCTTCCTGTCTCAGCCTCCCAAGTAGCTAGGACTACAGGTGCCACCATGCCAGCTTCCTACATAAAACCAGCTGGTCGGTTCCAATAGCAACAAGCCAGTTGGCATTTTGATTGGGAATTCATTATTGTAGTGAAGCAGCTTGAGGAAAACTGACGCCCCTACAATATGGAGCTTTCTGGTTCATGAGCCTGGCCCACGTTCTGTTCACTTGGGTCTTCTTTACAGTTTGCCAGTAGGTTTTACAATTTTGCCATTATGGTCTTGCTCACCTTTTGTTCTTTGATATCTTGATTCTTCATATTTCTTTGGTCTCTAGTAAAATGTGTATTTTCTTAATTTCATTTTGCATTTGTTTGCTAATAGCATATAAAAGATACCTTGCCTTTTTTTGTTTTTTGTTTTTTTTTTGAGGTAGGGTCTCACTAAGTAGTCCAGGCTGGCCTTGCACTTGCAGTGATCCTCCTGCCTCTGCCGCCCTGTAGAGTGCTGGCATAACAGACATGCCTTTTAACTGGAGCACTTTTACATTTGTATTTAATGTAACTAAAACTACCAGTTTATTTTGTTTCTATTTGTTGCAGTGCTGGGCATTGAACTCAAGGCCCTATGATTGCAGACAGCTCTCTACACTCTGGTCTGGGGCTTTTGCTGTTCCATGTGTGCTTGTTTCTTTTCTGAGATGCAGTCTTGCTTAATCGCCAAGCTGGTCCCAAACTCTTGGACTCAAGTCATCCTCCTGCCTCAGCCTCCCAGTAGCAGGAGCTGAGGTGTGTGCTGCCGCATCTAACTTCTTTTTATTCTTATCCCACCCCTTCTTCCTCCCATTCTTTTGGACCAAGCTACTTTTCAGAAAAGTCGTTCTGTTTCTCCTTCTCTCCCAGCTAGGAAGTCGTATGCTCCCTTTCTAACCTAAGCCCAGAGCTCACGCCTGTACCCTCCTCCTGGACAGCATGGGTTCTTGGGGGTCCTAACCTCATCGACCCCCTCATAACTTGAGGTTCTCCTGGTACAGCTTTAATTCTGGGTATTTTGGTTCTGGTTTTGGTTGTTCATTTCTGCAGTACTTGGGATTGAACTCGGCCTGTGCGTTAAAGTGTTAAATTCTAAGTAACATATGCTATCATTTCAGTTGTTTTAAAGTACACAGTTCTAGCTAGGCGTGGTAGTGCACACCTGTAATCCCAGCACTCAGAAGGCTGAGGCAAGAGGATCACTGTGAGATTGAGGCAATCCTGGGCTACATAGTGATTCAAGGCCAGCCTGAACTGCATAGCGAGACTGTCTCAGAAAACCAAAAAAAGTAAATTAAGTTTAGAAAAAGAAAGTATACAGCTCTGTGACTGTAAGTACATTAATATCGAGCGACCATTACCACCAGCCACTCTGGGATGTTTTCGTGTTTCCCAGACTGAAACTGCCTCTGTCCTCCTCCTGGCCACAGCAGGCACACTCTGCTCTCCACCTCTACATCTTTGGCTGCCCGACACTTGTCCCATTGTGGCCAGCTCATTTCACTTAGTGCAGCCTCCCCAAGCATGATTCATCATGCAGCGAGTGCCAGAATTTTCTTCCCTTGTCCAACTGAATACTATTCCATCTTATGTAGAAAGTACACGTTGCAGAGCCAGGCATGGTGATGCATGCCAGTAAGCCTAGTACTTGGGAGGCTGAGGTAGGAGGGTCACCATGAGTTTGACAAGGTCAATGTGGGCTAAATAGTGAGACTGTTTAAAAAAAAAAAAAGTACATGTTGCATACACATCATTCAGCACCTCTTGAGATGCTTCCAGCCTATGGCTCCATGAATAATGCTGCTCTGAACCCATGAATTATAAACATCTGTTCCAGTCTCTCTTTGTGTCTTTTGGGCATATAACCAGACACAGAATTGCTGGTAATCCTGTGTTCAGTTGAGTAAACACTGTCCTGTTTTACTCAGGGCTGCACTGCTTTACCTTCTCAGCTACAGCACACAGGGTGCACTGTCCCTGTCCTGCCCTGCCCGGCCCTCTTCCTGCCATCCTGTGCAAAGTGCTATCTCACAGCGATTTTTGATCTGCATTTCCCTAGTGATAAGGATGTTGAGCATATTTTTGTGGGCTTTTTGGCCACCTTTAGATATTCTTTGGAGAAATGTTGATTCAGGTCCTTTACCAATTTTAAAATTGGTTTGTTTGCTTTTTGTTGTTGTTTTATTTTTATATTTTTGTGGTACCAGAAATCCACCTCAGGACCTCACATTTACCAGGCAGGCACTGTGCCACTGAGCTATATCCCTGGCAGGGCTACATCCTTAGTTGTTTTTATTTTGTATTTTGAGACAGGGTCTCACAAAGTCACCTAAGTAGAACTGGATCTTGGGATTCTCCTGCCTCAGCCTGCCAAGTGATGGGGTTACAGTGGTGCACCACCATGCTGGGCTCTGTTGTTAAATTACAGGCAGTATTTCTTTTTTTATATAGGCAGCCTGTCTTCATAAAATTTTCTTAGATTGCATTCCCTAGAAGCAACACTTGGAGCAGGGAGCCCTATGTGGGCGGCTTGTGAAGGGAATGTTTCTGGGTGACAGGGAGAGGAAGGGTGGAAGTGTTTGGGCTAGAGACCTGAAGTGCCAGGCCTACCCTGGTCACTTGGGAGGCTGAGGCGGGAGGATCGTTGTAAGTGCAAAACCAGCCTGGGCTACAAAGTAAGCTCAAGGCCAGCATGAACTGCATAGTAAGACCCTGTCTCAAAAAGACAAAACAAAACAAAAACCATTAAAAGCACATCAATTGGGTTTTGGGGTGAACTTCAGCCCCAACTGCTACTATCAATGCCAAGGCCACATGATGTCACCCTCCCTTCCACACTACCAGTGCTAGGTTCTCTTCTGCCTGGCACTTTGGCTCCTTCAGGCAGCTCATCCTGGTGTAGCATCCTGCCCCTGCCGATCTGGTTGCCATCCTTGCTTGTGTGCTGACTGCCTGTGGGAGGACCTGGAGATGCCCACCCCACCTCCTCCCACCCCAAACGCCTGCAGGCCACAGTGAGCTGAGTGGTACGCACAGGCCTAGTGAGGGTGAGACCCTGGATCTATCCCCAGCATGGGCTTGGGGGTGCTCAAGGGCCATATTTCTGCCTGCACCCATTTCATAGCTGGTAGCCTCACACACAAGCTGGAGGGTCTGTGACCCCTGCCAGGACGGATGGCCGCTCCTTCCCCAGTTTGGCCTCCCCTCCATGTGCCACAGTCTTCCCGAGTGACCAGGCATGAGCCATAGCCTTAACCTTGTAGGAGTATGCTCTACATCACAGAGAGGTAATGTCAGAGGATGGGAAGCTTCAGTCTCCCCAGCCGGTGCCTGGGCTTTACACTTTCTGGGGCATAGCCTCCAAGCCTGGCTCTGGGTTAGGGCATAGCCTTCCCCACTGGAGCCCCCGGGGCCCCCACTCAGCCCTTTCACCACTGCCACAGACCCACTTCCAGATGGCACCATGCGTGGCAGAAACATGGGTCCCAGGTCACATGCCCGTGTCAGGCCCCATGCCATGAAAGCTGGTCCCTTGGTGCTAGGCAGTTGTGTCATGGTCAGTGCAGTAGGTCAGGCCCTCAAGCCCTTGGGACGTGGTGCTGGCTGTGGTTTTGCAGGCAGAAGTGGCAAACTCTATGGCTTTTTCTGGGATGGAAGGGTCCTGTGTAGTCCTGGTGTCTCCTTGGGGTTCTGCTATGGTTTCCAAGGCTGGCAGGAAGGTAGCTGGGCCATTTTTTAAGAAACCCAGTGATGCTGGCTCACGCACAGCTGTGCCCTGCCCCCACAGCCACTGTGTGCACGGCCCCACAGGCCAGCTTCACAGCAGCAGAGGACAGAGGCTGGCTCTGCCTGCGGGTTGTGCAGCTCCCTGGTGGTGGGCATCACCAAGCAAGGAGGAAATCTGTGTACTTTGTGCAGCTCCCCTGGGCCCCCGCATGCCCCTCCCTCAGACCCCCTCACCCTCTAGCTCCCAGACAGTCACATCTGGGCTCCTAACAAAGCCATTCCACTGCCCGGGAGCTGCTGCTTCTAGATTAGGCTGCATCTACCTGACTGCATGACTTGGGAGCCGGAACTTAGCTTATGATGGGCAGGTCTTGCCTCAGTCAGTTCTGATGTCCCATAGAAACATTCCCTCCCTGCTCAGGAGGCTGAGGCAGGAGGATCGCTGTGAGTTCCAGGCCAGCCTGAACTACCCTATCTCAAACTAACACCCACACCCCAAAAAACCTTTCCATTTCTACCAGAGCCCAGTAGCATTCTAAACATTACTTTTTAAGCTTCTTGGACTTGTGGGTTTGTGTTTTTAAATATTATTTCTGTCCTTCCAGTCCCCATCTCCATTTTTTTCCATGCTAGGGACTAAGCCAAGGGCCTTGGGTATGCTAGGAAAGCTTTAGCTCTGAGCTATATCCCAACACCTTTTTATTTTGAGACAGGGTCTCACAGTGTTACCTAGCTTGGTCATTAACATGTGATTCACCTGCCTCAGCCTCCTGAGTAGCTGGGATTATAGGTATACATTACTATTCCAAGTTACCTTTTTTTTTTTTTTTTGGTATCTTCCTGTTTCTACTTTGCCCTGTCACCTACTGCACTTTCCTCCCTTCCGCTCATGCCCCAAGCCCTCAGTGATGCCTTTTATGGACCAGTCCCTGTGGCTAGGACAGAGTTGTGGACTCTCGTCAGAAAAGCTGTCAGAAAAGAGCCTGCAGAAGTGTCCCTAGGGCAGGTGCCATGGACTCTCGTCTGCAGTCCTGGACTGCTCTCTGGTCAGTCAGGAGGCTCTCGCTGGGAGCAGACGCCCAGGTCTTGCATGATTCTGCCGCTGCCAGCTCTGGTTCAGCTGTGGGTCTGCAGGGACCAGAGGCTCTGCCCGTTTGTCTGCCTGGTCCTGTGGGGCTCAGATGAGATGCCAGCAGAGACAGTGTAGGGAGGTGCTGGCCCATGTCTTGGGCCAGCCTCGGTCACAGGCAGGTGGCCAGTCCCACCAGTGCCTGGGCTGTGTCCCCTGGTTGTGCTGAGGTGACCCCCACAGGCACGGCTGGGTGCGTTCTTGCCTCAGTGATAGTGGGAATGACAACAGAAAAGGCCTTACCTAGAAAGAAATGAAGGCGGGCGCACAGCTCTGACAAAGGTGAAACTGGCCCCCTAACAAAGGGAAGCAGAAAGATGGAGGGCTGCAGGACAGAGGGGCACGGGCGGAGGGGTGGATGTGCACAAAGAAGGGGGGCGAGTTTCCTGGGGTGCTGCGGCACTGGGCTCTGGAGGATCATTTGCTCAGTTCTGCTGCGTAGCCCAGGAAGTTGCCCTGTGGCTTAAGGAGTAATTGGGTTCTCCTTTGGGCCGGGCTGGTTCTGTAGGCTCTGCTGGAAGCCAGGGCGAGGGCAGTGGAGACTCCAGATGTAGCAGAGGGTCCCCGTGACTCTCTAATCCTGGCTGCCTTGTTTTTTGTTTTGTTTTCTTTTGTTTTTCAAAATTTTATTTTAAAGACAAAAGAATGGAGACATGTGAACCAGAAAAGCCATAAACAATACAGAAAATACAAAGTTATACAGAATATAGTAGGGAATTAGCACTGGATGTTGTATTACATAGTTACCTTCACATTAGTTAACACAAAAACATTAAAGGAAATACCAAATTATAGAGAAAATAGTAGGGAATTTGCACTGGATGCTGTATAATATAAAGTTATCTTCATTTCTGCTAATACAAAAACGACTGAGGAAATACAGAATTATAGAGAACATAGAAGGGAATTAGCTCTGGATGCTGTCCTACATGTTACCGTCATCTTTGTTACTCAGTTACACAGATGATGGCCCTTTTGATCAGTTTGTTTTTTCTCCTCCCTCATCTCCGTTGCCCTACAACTCAATCAGTCATCTTCCCTGTGATAATAACTGTACTCCTGGGTTTATCTATATCCTTGGACTCTCGCCTTGGGAAGAGATATGGCTGCCTCAGACTATACTATAGCATACATGGGTGTATACAAACTGCCATGGTTGGAGGTGGAAAAGCACATATGCTCACAGTGGACCGCCCAGCTCCACCCTGTCGTCGTGCTATGGGTGGGGGCGGGTCCAGTCCATGAGGTGCCCTGAGCGGGGCCCTCAGTGGAGCAGCCATTGGGCCCACTGCGGAGCAGCAGAGGAGCAGCCGCGGGGCCCACTGCAGAGCAGCATTGGGGCCCACAGTGGGGCAGCCATGGGGCCCTCAGCGGAGCAGCCACAGGGCCCACAGTGGAGCAGCCGCAGGGCCCACTGTGGCTCCCTTGTTTTGAAGTTGGGGACAAGATAGGAGCACGTGAGAGCTGCTGGGCCTCCCTTTGCCAGCTTTTGGACAGCTACTCCCTCTGTGACTAATGTGCCCCGGGGGAGGGCTGGCTGCCTTCTCATCCAGGGTTTTGTTTCACGAAGGTCAGGCTTCCCTCTTGGCCATTTGTCGGCCCAAGTGAAGAGTCCTGGTTGTTTGTTTTTTGTGTTTTTTTTTTTTTTCTTTTTTAAACAGGGTCTCATTATGCAGTTCAGGCTGGCCTTGAGCTCACTTTGTAGCCCAGGCTGGCCTCGAACTTGCAACAATCCTCCTGCCTCAGCCTCCTGAATGTGCCACCTCGCCCAGCTGAGTCCTGGTTTTTAGCAGGAACTGCTTTTAAGTTCTTGTCTGCCTCAGAAGAATACATAATCACTCTTTTAATGAGCAACAGAGTTAGTTCGTTTGTCCTCTATGGTATTTTGTTTTGTTTTTTGAGACAGAGTCTTACTGAGTCACTCAGTGTAGTTCAGGCTGAACTTGAATTCACTGTGTAGCCCAGGCTGGTCTCGAATTCACAGCGATTCTTCTGCCTCAGCCTCCAAAGTGCTGGGATTATAGCCATGGACTACCAAGCCTGGCTAGCGTTTAATCTTAACAAGAAATGGATGAAGATCTTCCCATTTTCGTGCTATCAGTAACTATTCCAGTCTCTGGTTATCTTTTCCTGGTGAGTGTTTAACCAAGTAGGTGATGACAATTAACCTTTATTTTTTTTTTTACTGAAGGTCATTCAAGGCTTCTCAGGGGTTACTCAGCGGCTTGTGGGAGGCTTTTCTCCTCTACCAATAGTGTCACTTGTGAGGAAGGGCCAGGGTCTCACAGACCATGTTGCTTCCTTCAGAAACCCAGGGCACCTTCCTCTGCCCAGGGAGCCTCTTCTTTGCAGGACACACATGCGCTGGGTCCAGGTCTGTGGGTCCTCAGTTTCCTTGTTCGTAAGTGTGGGGGCCTCTGGAGATGCAGGCCCCTTTTAGGGGGGTCTTGGCTGACTCTAGAGGGATAGGGCCACAATGCTGGCGTCCTTTTAGCCCTGTCACCCTCAGACACTTTGCTCTTGAGTCTCAGTTGCTGAACATGAAGAAGGTCAGTCCCACCTCTTGAATGGGAACACTGGGTTTTCATTCTAGCCAGTGCGATTCTCTGTGGATGCTAGAGGGCTTTGAAACACAGAGTGTGCAGGAGAACAGTTACCTTATCACACGCTGGGGTCTTTGTCAGTGTCAGGAGCCAGTATTGTGTCCTGTCTGGCCTATCACCTTGCTTGGTTGGGTTTGGGTTTTTTTTTGGTCTTTTTGAGACAGGATCTCACTATGCCGTCCAGGCTGGCCTTTGAGCTCACTTTTTAGCCCAGGCTGGCCTCAAACTCGCAAGGATCCTCCTGCCTCAGCCTCCCAAGTGCTAGGATTACAGGCATACACCACCATGCCCGACAGACCTGTCACCTTGAAATACTGCTCAGGTCAGGTGTTATCAGTTGTGCTTCTGCAGAATATTAATAGATAATTGTTACAAAGTTTTACAAGGAAAATATAAAACAAAAAATAATAACAAAGCAAATCCAGTCAGCATAATTGTCCTGAAACAAGAAATATACTTAATAAATAAATCTGGTTTTGTGAGAAAGTTGTACCTAAGAATACTTGTTAGAGTCTTCATTTTCTTCACTACTGGGGCACTGGGCATTGAACCCAGTGCCTCCCCACTGAGGCATAGTTCCAGAGAACTCCCCCAATACACCTTTTTAAAAATTTGAAACAGGGCCTCTCAACTTGCCATGTTGCCCAAGTTGGTCTCAAAGTTGTGATCATCTTGCTTCAGCCTCCCAAAGTGCTGGGATTACAAGCATGCACCATTATGCCTGTGCACACGCCTATGGATATACTTTCTAGGTAACTAATACTCAATATTTAAATTATTGGAGTGGAAATGGTTGGAATCTTTAGGCGTATTTCATTATTTTTGCTCAAAGATGGTACTTATAAAAAACAATGACAGTCATGATATAATTAGAAACACACACATACCTGTAAAAATCCATCATTACAAATAACTTTAATTTGGAGAAACCAGTGTAGTAAGGTGTTCTCCTGAGCTTAGCATCTCAGAAAGTGGCTGGGACACTAGGAGAACACACGTACATTTAACACACAAAGAAACACAAGTCACACGTTCATTTAGTTTTTACTTTTGAGGCAACATTTGGAACCTGTAGTGCAGTAGTATAGTTTTACTTACGGTTATTGAACAGATCTACAAAGCTAGATCAAAGAATAGCTTTATACCTCTTGCAAGTTTAGAAAACAGTACTAATACCCAGAAATAGACTTCTTACCTGATGTATACACAAGCTCCTCATTTATACAATAACAAAATACTTAGTCAAAGCCATCTGATACGTGCCATTCTTTTGTTGTTGTTTGTTTTTGTCTTTTTGAGACAGGGTCTCACTGTGCAGTTCAGGCTGGCCTTGAGCTCACTTTGTAGCCCAGGCTGGTCTCAAACTCACAACAATCCTCCAGCCTCAGCCTCCCGAGTGCTAGGATTACAGGCGTGCGCCACTGCACCCGGCCTTGTCCCATGTTTTAAGTGGCAAGACCGTCCAAAGAGCAGGTCTCCTCCTTAAATGGCACTAAGTACAAAGAGCAGACAGCAGCACCAAAAGTTTAGATCACTTTTTACACTCGAGGCCCAAATGCAATGCGTATTGTATACAAGAGAGCACTTCCTGGTTACCTTGGCTGTATTAGCTTTATTTACTTTTAACTCCGTAAACTTTTTTTTTTTTTTTTTTTTTTTTTGGCGGTACTGGGCATCGAACTCAGGACCCTGCGCTTGCTAGGCAGGCGCTTATTCCACTGAGCTATATCCCCAGCCCAACTCCGTAAACTTTTGACCAACATTTAGGGCCAAGGCCCAGACCCAGAGCTCAGACTCACAGCATATGTAGTCCTCAGATAGAAACACATTTCTGGCTGGGTGTGGTGGTGCACGCCTGTAATCCCAGCACTTGGGAGGCTGAGGCAGGAGGATTGTTGGGAATTCGAGACCAGCCTGGGCTACAAAGTGAACTCAAGGCCAGCCTGAACTGCATAGCGAGACCCTGTCTCAAAAAACCCAAAGAAACAAAAACCAAATGTCTTGGTTACTTTTTTCTTGTTGCTGAGACAAAATACCCAACACCCAAAATGAAGGAAGGAAAGATTTATTTAGCTTACAGTTTGTGGAGGTTTCAGTGCATACTTGGCTGGTTCTGAGGCAGAGTGGCACATGGCAGAGGGCAACAGTTCATGGCAGCAGAGCACAGCAAAAACAACGAGAGCAGAAAGGGAGGAACAGCAGCCAGCAGCCTCTTTCTCTCCCTTATACATACAAACTGTCCGCCCTAGGGTATAGCTCTCACACCCGTAATCCCAGCATTGGATCATGGATCAGTCATAAACTCTAAATTGCATCTTTTTTTTTTTTTTTTTTTTTTTTTGGCGGTGCTGGGGATCGAACTATAAACTCTAAAAGCCATCAAATAACTGCATGAGGATTTGGGGGGACATTCAGACACAAACCATAACACCAAAAAACCCCACATTTCTAATGCCAGATATAGAAGGCATCAAACATATAATAACCTAAAATATAGTTATTCACTTAGCCAAAATTATAAACTTCTAGAATTTTTTTTTTTTTTTTTGGTGGTACTGGGGATTGAACTCAGGACCCTGTGCTTGCCAGGCAGGCACTTATTCCACTAGCTACATCCCCAGCCCCTCAAAATTATAAACTAATTATATAAAAGACTTTATAACAAACCAACACATAAATCCTAACTCCTTTAGGACTCTGTTTCTTAATTAGAATCTTATAGCAGAAAACAGAAAAAAAACCTTGAGAAAAGATAATTTTTTTTTTTTTAAGATAATTTTTTTTGCTAAGCTAGTTTTTGTAAATTTTTACCAAGAGATCAATATTTTATGAAAACATTATTGCTTAGAGATTCTAAAAATCTCTATTTACTATATAAAGCCCTTTTTCATTCAAAAGCACTTTCCATTTGCTATAAATTTCTTTATTCTCTTACTGTTCTTTTTCTTTCTTAAATTTACATTTGAAACAATCCTGGTTGGAAATGATAGTACATGGCATAGCATACATACCTGCAGTCCCAGCACTTTCAAGGCTGAGGCAGGAGGATCAATGCAAGTTTAATGTCAGCCTGAGCTACAAAGTGAGTTCAAGGCCACCCTGAATAGTGAAACCCTGCCTCCAAAAGACAAAAAAACAAAATAAAACAGAAACAGCCCTTATAACATTTCTGAATTTGAATTTGGACTCGTATTGTCCCCTGGTTTAGTTAGGATTCCTTGGGATAACAGAGCTCTAAGTAACTTTTTTTTTTTTTTAATAGTACTGGAGATTACACCCAGGGCCTTTGTACTAGCTACATTCCCAGACCCTTTACATTTTTTTGTTTTGAGACAGGGTCTTAATCCCAGCACTCAGGAGGCTGAGGCAGGAGGATCGTTGTAAGTTCAAGACCAGCCTAGGCTACAAAGTGAGCTCAAGGCCAGCCTGAACTGTATAGCAAGACCCTGTCTCAAAAAAAAATTTAAAAAGACAGGGTCTTCCTAATTGCTCAGGTTGGACTTGAACTCATGAGCTTCCTGCTTCAGCCTCCCAGACTACTGGTGTTATAGGTATGTGCCACTATGTCTGGCTTTAAGCAACCTTGTCTAGGAATAAAGACAACAGAAATGAATTTGATAAAGGGCCCATGTGCAGCACCAAAAGAAAGAAGCAAAGGAAGTGAGATGGGTCCGTGAACAATAGAACTCCCGAACAGCCAAATTAGAATCTGGAGCAGCGCTTTTTAATAGTTGAGCTCAACGACCCACACTCATGTCTCTGCTTTAAGGCTGAGAAGTGAGCCCCGGGCCCGTTGTATGCAGGGCTTATAAAGACAAAATTCACAATGAATACAGGGGTGTAGCAGGGACGTTATGCTTGGGTAACTGTCCTGTTTCTGGCAGGGACGGGCAATACTCTTTGAAATTTTTCCGAGAAAGAACAAGGAACTTTTAAACAGTAATTATGTTACTGTACGTGGACTTTAGCTGTTTGAGGTGAATCGGGGGTCAAGTATAGGGTCAGTCTAGCAAGCAGCGGGGTACTTGGGCCATTACAGAAGGAAAGCAGAGAGCACTGAGGTATTAACAGACGCTTTGGGGTTTTTAAGGAAAGGGGAACAAAGACAAGTGTCACACTTACACAGCTGGTCTCAGAGGGCGTCTGGCGGGTGACCCGGGGGATGTCTCAGGACTGGCCCTGCCAGGTCCCGGGAGAGCTGTCATCACTTGGGGAGGGGAGGGAGGCATACATGCCACGCTTTCAATGGGCACCAGGTCCTGGGTCAAGGCCCAGGACTATACCTGCCCTTTCTGCCCAGGGTGGCCTCGAATTTTCTCAGTCCTCCCAGGAGATTCCAGCTCCCTGAAAGGGGCAAGAGACACAGTCCCTGATCTGCTGTCATCACTTCAAGCTGACATCTGGGTGCAGACCCTATCTGCCCCGGGGTTTATAGGGATGTCTGATTATCTGATTTGAGTGGGATAATGGGGGTGGGTGCTGGCTCCTACCCAAGGAGGGGCTCCTACCCCTGGGCAATGCTTGGGTTTGCTTGAAGCTGCTGCAACCATGAGGCAACAAATTTAACAACTGTACTAGGCACAGACCCAGACCAAGAAGCAGTAACACCAGACACCAGGCAGCAAGAAGCCAATAAGGCTGGGGAGGGCAGCTGTGATTTCTGTCTGGGTGGTGCTTGGTCTGCGTCTGGGTCATATGGGGAATAGCAAGGCCTGATCATCACCCTTTTTATCTCTGCTTCAACCTTCCCTGCGTTGTTCCCATAGGAGCAACAGGTTTCATTAATGATTGATTCGCGCCCTCTTCACTGGCTAGGAGATAATCTAGTGCTAGTCTATCAAGGTCGTTTGCCAGGGAATGGAGGCACTGCTGGATGGTTTTTAAGGCTTCCCCTATAGGCGCAGGCAGCTGTAAGACCATGGTGAGATTTCTTAGTTGCTTCATGGTGGGCAAAGCCTACCCAAGGAGCTGCCAGGCCAATAGCTGTTCCTATTACAACTGAGATGAACTCAGCAGCTCCCTTGGCCATCATGGGTTTGGGCTGCCCTAGCTTGCTCTGAGATTGGCATTCCCTCCCCTAGTGACTGTGTCTGCACAAAGCGCATTGGTTTTTCCTAAGGGGCCAGTGGCCTGGGAGCCGCAGCCTGGGCTCTGGTCCTGCCTACCAAGGAAGGCCACTGTCACACAGCCACAGGGCAGCAGGAAGCCTCAGGCTGCAGCTAAGAACACAGCTGTTTCTTTAGTCCTCTGAATCCTCTCCACCTTCTCCACCTGATCCCGATTATTAAAGACCCTAAGAGCTATTTCCATGAGCTGGTTTACAAAGTCTGTGGGCCTGCAGTCACCTTCTGCAATCCTCTGTGCATCTGAGGCTGATAGGGACATGAAATGCATAGCCAGGAAGACACGTCCCTTCTGGCTGCTGGAGTCTAGGTTGGTTTATCTTCTAATCACCTCCAATGATCGCTGCTGAAATACCTCTCCAGTCTCTCAGCTCACTTCTCTGACCTTGCCATAATGAACAAGGTTATGGCAGCCCCCTCATTTCCTCTGCCATGCATACTGCCCTGGGATTCCTGTGACATTTTTTTTTTTAAATAAAAGCACAAAAACATATTAACAAGCAGACACAAATTAGCATAAAAAATAGTACACTCACACCTGATCTACAGACAAGGTGACATGATCTCAACAGTGGTTATTGCTTTATCCATTGATATCTTTGAAGTGTATATATATATGAACCCAGATACAGACATGCAAAATTGGTCAGACAATTAATCCTCTCAACAACAGAAAAACACAAAAAACAAAAAACCAAAGACAAAAAAAAAAAGAAAAAAAACCCCACCGATAGTTGCTGCTTTGCATATTGATATCTTCGAAGTGTGTGTTCAGGATAACACATACAGACATACAAGATTGATCAAATAGGGGCTGGGGATATAGCTCAGTGGAATAAGCGCTTGCCTAGCAAGTGGAGGGTCCTGAGTTCGATCCCCAGTACCGCAAAAAAAAAAAGATTGATCAAATAACCCATCATCAATTATTCCTTAGCATTAAGAGATATAATACAATAGTAGAACCCTGTTAGCCCTCCTGCATATATGTATATTCATATATACATACATACACTTTTGTCTCTTTCTTTTCTCCTTTCCCTCGTCCCATCTGTTCTTTGTTTTTGAACAGATTTCCTTCATGTCTCTTAGTTTATATTCCCACCCTCGGGTTCTTACACCAGTGATACAATATGTTGCCTGCACATGTACCGCTGATTTATTTCACTTATGAGTATGGACTCCAGTTTTGACCACTTGCCTACAAAGTCCCC